>JACEIK010001534.1:52787-64545 GCA_018107945.1 Datura stramonium | reverse complement strand
TATAAAGAAATTAATTTTTTTTTAAATTCATGATTCAGAATCTGGTACGACCCTATAAGGGGGAAAAATTAGTGAACCCGATATTTGTAGACCCGATTTTGGTCAACCTGGTCCCGGACCCAGTCCGTTTTTAAAAAAATTGGTCTGGTAGTTCCGATTCTGGTCTGTTTCTCCCTTATCCATGATACATCTTACTAGAGAAAAATATGATTTAAAATGTGACAAAGTACCCACAATTTTCTACAAAGATAATGCAGTCTGCATAGCACAACTAAAGGGAGGATTTATAAAAGGAGATAGAATGAAACACATTTCGCCAAAACTTTTCTACACGCATGAGCTCCAAATTAAGGGTGATATCACTATTCTTATGGAGCTCATGTGTGTAGAAAATATTTGGTGAAATATGTTTCGTTCTATTTTCTTTTATGTTAGTAGTGCTATGCATGCTGCATTATCTTCATATAAAATTGTGGGTACTTTGTCACATTTCAAACCACATTTTTTTCTCTAATGAGATATATCATGGATAAGGGAGCACACGCATTCTCGGCTTGCTTCATGAATAGTTATTACCTCAGCATGATTTGATGAATTGGCCACGAGAGACTGCTTTGTAGATCTCCAAAATGTAGCAGTTCCCCTATATATGAACATGTATCCAGTTTGAGATCGAGCTTTGTGTGGGTCAGATAAATACCTTACATCAGCATAACTAACAAGATCGGGACTACAATTATTAGAATAAAATAATTCCATATCAGTAGTCCCTTGAAGATACCTCATTATGTGTTTGATCCCATTTTAAGGTCTCCTAGCAGGAGCAAAACTATACCTTGCTAACAAATTAACTGAAAAGGCTGTATCAGGTCTTGTAGTATTAGCAAGATATATTAGTGCACCAGTTGCACTAAGATATGTTACTTCAGGACTAAGAATTTTCTCGTTCTTTTATTGAGGTCGGAATGGATCCTCATTTACATCAAGTGATCGAACAATCATCAGAGTACTTAATGGATGTGCTTCATTCATATAAAATCTTTTCAATGCATTTTCCGTATAGGTAGATTGATGAACAAAGATACTGTTTGTCAAATGCTCCATTTGCAAACCAAGACATAATTTTATCTTTTCAAGATCTTTCATCTCAAATTCTTTCTTTAAAACAATCAATTTCCCTTTGAAGCTCTATTAAAGTTCCAATAAGGTTTATGTCATCAACATAAACAGCAAGTATGACAAATTCCGATGTTGTTTTCTCTATAAAAGCATATGAGCAAATTTCATCATTTATATAACCATCCTTAGATAAATACTCACTAAGATGGTTATACCACATGTGTCCAAATTACTTCAAACCATACAATGATATTTGCAATCTAATTGAATACATTTTTTGAGACTTTGAATGATATGTTCAGGCGTCTTAAATCCTTCAAGAATATTCATGTATATCTCATTACCAAGTGATCTTTATAAATAAGTCGTAACCACATCCATCAAATGCATTTCAAGCCTCTCATGGACAGTGAAACTAATAAGATAACTCAATATTATTGTATTCATACCTGGTGGGTATGTCTCTTCATAATCGACACTAGGTCTTCGTGAAAATCCTTATGCAACAAAGCATGACTTATACCTTTGTATTTCATTTTTCTCATTTCTTTTTTGCACAAAGAACCATTTATAGACAACATGTTTAATACCATTAGGTGCTTGAGCTATAGGTCCAAAAATTTCACGTTTGACAAGAGAATTCAACTCTGATTGAATTGCTTCTCGCCATTTAGCCTATCATTTATTAGTCGACATTTTGTGACAGATTGAGGTTTAAGATCCTCACTATCTTGCATGATTTTGTTTCAACATTATATGCAATGACATAATCCACTACTATTTTCGATCGATTAATTCTACTATCACTTTAATTTTGGATAGTTCCTCATTTTCTTGAGTCTTAGGCTTATTGATTCCTTCATGGATATAAAAATTACTTAAATCTTAAACTTTCATATGTGGTTCTTTCATAATGTCATCTTGACCATTTATTTTTCTTTTTTTAGGATTTTCATCCTTAGAACTCAATGTTCTACCCGCTTTAGGCATGCTTTAAACACATTAGATATGACACTCGTAGATGATCCTACAGGGACATCAATTCAAATTGGGACATTCTCTGCAGGAATATGTGATTTAGTAATCCTTTTCAAATCTGTAAATGCTCTGGCATTTGATTTGTAATTTTCTACAGGTGAATAATTTTTTATACTTCTTGCTCACAAATAGAAGCACGTGGATCAAGATGAGACAATGATGGATTTTTTCACAAAACTTTCCTTTTGATTTTACGATTTTCTCCCCCCTAATTTTGAAAAAATTATCTCATCAAACCAACAATCTGCAAATCGAGCAGAGAATATATCTCCAGTTAATGATTTAAGATAGCGAATAATGGAGGGCGATTCAAACCAACATAAATTCCTAACCTTCTTTTGGGACCCATCTTTGTGCTAAGTGGTGGTGCTACAGGCACATATATAACACATTTCAAAATTCAGATGAGATATATTAGGCTCTTGACCAAAATCAATTGCAACAGAGAAAAATTATGATAATTTATTGATCTGATATGAACAAGTGTTATAGCATGCATAATCGCATGATCCCAAACAGAAGTAGGCAACCTAGTTTTCATAAGCAATGATCTTGATATCAATTGCAGACATTTAATTAATGACTCAGCAAGGCCATTTTGAGTTTAAACACGAGCTACAGAATGTTCAACTTTTATCCTAATTTATAAGCAATAATCATTAAATTCTTGGGATAAAAACTCTGCAGCATTATCAAGGCGAATGGACTTAATTTGTTTACCAAGAAACTGTGGTCTTAATTGTATTATTTGTGTCAATAATTTTGCAAACGCCAAGTTGCAAGATGACAATATGTCACGACCCGAACGGAGGCTCGGATTGTAGACACGGGAAAAGGGTCCCCGAGAGACCCCAAGTCTGGGGATCTAACAAAGCATAAACGTCAATATGGAAAACTCACAACATACCAATAACCACATCCAGGGAGACCTCCTGCTCCTGACGGGAAGCTAAAGCATAAAATCTGTTCTGACGTTGATCGCTAGCTGTGCTAGTAGATGCCCCCTGATATGCTAAGCGTGGGGGAGGGGCTGCTGAACTAGAAGTCGGGCCTCGACCCCCAACCTGATCTTGCCTCGTAGTTGGACAATCTCGAAGAATGTGTTCGGGCTAACTACATCCGAAATAAGTACCTGAACCTTCCAAGCACTAGCCTGTGTGTCCCTGACCACATCTGCGACAAGCTGGGATGCTGAAATCTGCGGGTCTGCTGCTCTGACCCCTCGAGCCTGATGCTCACCCTCTTTGATTATGTCTAGGCCTGGATGGCACACTCAAGGCCGAAAAGGCCGGGGCTGATGATCTCTGGTGAGTCTGCTGTCGGTATCCACCACCGGACCTCTGCTGAGAGAACCTGTGATCCTTGGTCCTGGCCTTCTTGGCCTCCCTCTCTCTTGAATGTGCCGCCTCCATTTATTGGGCGTAAAACACCATACGAGGGAAGTACATATCCTGGTGAAGCATAGCAATCCAGAACTTTTTGTCCAAATACCCTGCTATACCATGAACAAACCTGCTCACCCGCGCCCTCTGGTCCGCCACTAACTCCGGGGCATATTTCGATAGGCGAGTGAACTCAAGAGAATACTCTTGCACTGTCATCCTTCCCTACTTCAAGTTTACAAACTCAGCTGCTTTCAACTCCCTCATCTTCCCAGGGAAGAACCGGTCTAGAAATGCAATCTGGAACTCCTCCCAAGTGACCGGACCTGCTCCTACTGCTCTGCTTTCCTTCCATTGGAGAAACAAGATATGCGCCACTCCCTTCAACTGGTAGGAGACCAACTCCGTGCACTCAACACTACTCACCCCCATGACTTGGGTGATCTTGAGCATCTCATCAATGAAATAATGCAAGTCCTCATCTGCCTTGGACCCCAAGAACTCCGGCGGGTTCATCCTCAAGAAGTCTCTGACTCGAGACGCCACCACATTGCCATTTTACGAAACATGTGCAACGACCTGCTGATTGACCTAAGCGGTTAAGGCCTGCGCAAGCATCTGAATAGCGGCCCTGAACTCAGCATGAGCGGCTGGCTCCGGTGCCTGAGGCTCCTGAACTGGTGGGGCTGGCTGATTCCCATAACCATTTCCATTCTCGTGGCCCTCACCACCTCCATTCCTCCTTCCGTTCATCCTTTGAGGAGCCATGATTCTGCAATCGCGATTAGCATGAATTAGAAGAATAGAAAGACTTTTCATCGCATGACATAGATCATGAAAGAAGGGAACATTTTCTAAATGTCTCGTAGCCTTTTCGTCATAAGTGTGGCGTGCTTCACACCCATGAAAAATACTCTACTTAACAATACTTTCAGACTCCCTAGGGCATTTCAAGCCTATGGCTCTAATACCAAGTTTGTCATGACCCGAATGAAGGCCTGGATCGTAGACACGGGACAAGGGACCCCGAGAGACTCCAAGTCCACCCATGGCACAAACATACATCTAACCCATTTAATAAACTTAAGAAATCATCAATATAACTCAGCAAAAGTCTAATTCAACATAACATCAGAATAACATTCGAAGCTAATACATAGATAAGTCTAAAAAGCCTCTAGTCTTGACGAGTTGATGGGACAAGACCCCAACTAACTCAACAATACTAAAATTGGAAATATATAAAGAAAAATGATAGTCTAGTCCTCGAAGGATGAGGACTCACCAATTCGAGCAGATACTAACTCCGGAAGGCTATTTAAGAGCGGGGATGAAGCTGCAAGCTGGGTCCTGTATCATGAAATGATACAACATAGAAAGTATGCAGTTAGTACGTGGAATGTACCGAGTATGCAAGGTAAGTAAAATCGTTTCAGTAAAATAAATCATTTGAAATATTTCATAACATATCATAAGCTTTTAAGTCTGAGAAGGAAGGTTACATGCATTCATCCTGAAATCGAAATCTTATCATAACATGACCATGCATAGCTTTATAACATCATGACTAACTCGAATGACTTAAAGATGAAACATAACATTTATGATAAAAGCTGAACAACGAGTCAAACCTTTCTTTTAGAACATGCATGCTTAAAGAAATAATCATGAGTGATGAATATGCAAATCTAAATCATATAAAAAATGGGAGACTCATCACTTAACCGACATACCACGATAGAGCTTACGTGGTCCCGACTATTATACTCAAGTGGGCAGAGCTGTTCAAAACCTTGTCAGGGCTAAGGACGCTACCATAACATCGATATTAAGCTGAAGGCCCATTCGGGCAGGGGGAAGCTCACTAAGGAGGTCCCAAGTCATATAGTATTCAACCTATGTTGGCGCGTAGTTCTGGGGCATGGGGTGATCGACCCTTAGCCCGGTTGGTGCTAGACTCTTCTCCCAAAACATACAATGCTCTTATCGTATATAACGAAGCTCAACATCATCCATTGATGAATCTATATAATGATATCATGCATAAACTCAACGCCGTATGAAATGAAGCTCAACATTGTCTATTGACAAAGCTTAATAATAACATACATCTCAATTATGAACTTATGCATATGAGAAGCTTTAATTTGGAACATATCACAAGCTAGTAATATGAAATTTGTGAGACTTCACTCCAAACAATATGGTAAGCTTATTTCGGGAAAATCATCAGTTTAAATCAACATGTGGGCATTGCCCAAAGCTTCACCATACTTGGATCTGCTCGATTCATTTTGAAAACAATATCAGTCATGGGTAGCTTTAGAAACATGCTTTTCATCATTAAATCTCATCATTATTATACATCCATCAACATTCTCTTCTTTCATGAACTTCTTACCCATGGACATTCAATTTCATAATTTAGAAAACACAGTTTTTGATTGAAAACAATTTGAAATCTACCCAAGCTTCACAATTCATCAATATGAACATAATCTAATCATACCCATGTATAGAGATTGAAGAATTATGCAATTGGGTAAAATCCCCATACTTGATCATAGGTAATTTTCGTGGATTGATAGAAATTGGGCATGGGTGTGGAAGGAGATACCCACTCATAAACCTACATACCTGGAAGAGATGATTTTACCACTTCTATGATTGCCCAAGATGAGATTCCAATGGAAACCTTCAAAACTTGCTCTATATCCTCTCTTCAAACTCTCAAGTATGCATGCATGGAATGAACTAGCTTAGAATAGGTTTTTCTCTCTTAAAACCCTGTAAAATGAGCCTTAAAAGACGTAGTATAGGTCTTAGGAACTTAGGATTTACGAAAAGACCCTTACTGAATTTGCAGAAAATAACTGTCAGGTGGTCCTAACGAACGACCTAATGACTCGTCACTAGCCCAAATGACTTGTCATATTGCTCGTCAGGTACACTGCTTGTCAAAACTCCTGGGCTTGTAACAGATCATGTAACGGCTCGTCAGGGGTGACCACGAATCGTCAAGTACACTGCTTCTATCATATCACTTTACTTACAAGTCACCCCATGACTCACACCACAACTCGTTTCCTAACCTAACGAGTCGTGGTCTGCTCCCATCAAGTACACTAGTTGACCTTTTCAATTTTTCATACACCCTTACTACACAGCTGACCTAACGACTCGTGGTGACTAACCACGAGTCGTTCCCTCACCCGTGGGGAACCCTTATCCTCCAACTTCATGCTCTTCACTGGCCTTCCCCACGAGTCACCTGACGACTCGTGGGATGACCTCAGGAGTCGTCCAACAACTCGTTCTGCACCTGCAAAACAGATTTTTAGTTTTTTCCTATTTCAACTCCCGGGTCCGATCTTTGAGTTCCCGGGGTAAAACGCAATAGGCACACATGATACCATATAGAAGAAGCATATATTAGAATCATAAAATATCTAAATGACCTACTAGGTGGATGGATAGGTCCACAAATATCTCTATGTATACGTTCCAAGAACGCATGAGACTCAAACTTAACCTTTGTTGGTGATGGTCTCATAAATAACTTGCCTTGATAACAAACAATATAAGAAAATTCACTATTTGCAAGAGCCTTCAAGTTCTTTAATGGATGCTCATTTCAATTTTCTATAATTCGTCTCATCATTATAGATCTAGGATGTCCTAGATGATCATGCCAAAGTACAAAAATTTTGAAATTAGTAAATTTTTGATTTACTATAGAATGTGCCTCAATTGCACCAATCTTTGTCCAATACAAGCCAGAAGATAAAGCAGGGAGCTTTTCTATAACACATGTCTGCCCAGAGACATTCTTTGTGATACCAAAATATTCAAGATTAATTTCATTCATTGTATTGATATGATAACCATTTTCACCGATATCTTTATAACTCAATAAGTTTCTCCGAGACTTACGATAAAACATAACATTATTTATGATGAGTTTGACTCCCTTATGCAAGATTATAATGGCTTTTTTCAAAATCTTCAATCAAATTGGTACTACCAGAAATTGTAGTAACATTTATCTTGCCCATGTTTAAATGAGAAAAATATTTCTTGTCTTTGAACTTCAGAAGATTTGAGGCATGAAAGGTGGAGAGCGTCTTTTCCATCATATCAACATCATTAATAGTCTCTTCATATAGTTTCAACTGAGAAATAATTCTGAACATGACAGAGTTGTACTCATGAACAGACTTAAAATATTAAAATATCAAATGCATTAAATCATATCGTGCCTTTGGGTGGATGACCTTCTTCAGATGGTCATATTTTTTTTCAGGCTATTCCACAAAATAAGTGGATTCTTGATTGTGGGATATTCAATTTTCAGGATTTCGTCAAGATGATGATGCAAGAAAATCATTGCTTTAACACAATCTTGGTTTGATGTTTTATTTTCATTTTTAATGGTGTCTCCAAGAACAATTGCATCTTTTTGTATTTCAACATACAACACCCATGAAAGGTAGTTCTTGTCTGAACTTTGAAGGGCAATGAACTCAAGTTTCGTAAGATTAGCCATATTAAAAGGAAGAGTAAAAAAATATAATACAAATTTCTCCAAATTAAAATTTCTCCTTCCTTTCACATTTTGGAGATATAAGTAATTGTTCGTAGAGTAAGTTACAATCTCAAAAAGACGATCATTAGCAGGGATCAGAAATTAAGATAGCATGGCATAAACTCAAAATTTTTCGATATCTCTTCCATGATAATCAGTCCAATAGTATATTGGTATAAAGTTTTTAACGAATTTAGTACCAAGAAAATGGATTGAAGTTTATAATAATATTTAAATAGGGTATTCTTTTTTTTCTTCTATCGTGATGTTTGGTAATAAAATGATCCATGCATAACAAGAATGAACATTCATTTATGGCTGTTAGAAAACTTACCTTAGAGAGCGGAGCAAATATTTTGTGAGCAAGTAAAACTGCAATTATTTGGTAGAGTCTCTGTTGATAACGGGTTATGAAATAATACAGCCAGAGGAAGAATATTGTATAGAAAGAGAAGATAGACGACTTTTTATTCTCTTGAGGGATGAAATACAATGAAGGAGAACTCTTTTATTTATAGGGGAAAATTAATCCTAACTTTTCTCCAAAGAAACAAGATAAAACATTTACTACAATACAAATATACACATTTACTACAATACAAATATCTTTCTACATATTCACTATAGTACAATTACATTTATAACAAAAAGAATTACAAAAAACTAAAAAATCATTTCTCCCTTTTTTTGTAGCTCTTTCTGCCGTTGACTTAGAGTAATCACTTTCATTAGGATGAGAACGATTAGAGGTGGCAAAATCAACCAATGAGATCATTACTTGCCCAACTTGTTTAAGTTTGGGTTGATAATTAACCTACTTATTTATCAGCTCAGTCCATTTCTGTAATGTCCCAGAAACACAAAAACTAGATCTGGGACTTAAATTAGAAAATCTGCATAAATTGTCATAGAACGACTCACCTAACAGGTCGTTGAGAGACCTAACGACTCATTAGGTCAGTCGTGGGAAGATGGATTGAAATATGATAAGGGAGAGACAATGTACCCAACGGAAGACCTCAGGAGTCGTGGTCGGGCACCACGATTCGTTAGGTCACTCGTGAACAGGCTGGGGTTAGGAATTTAAAGAGTTGGGCAGTGTACCTAACGGAAGGATCCAATGATTCGTGGTTTGTCATCTCGACTAGTTAGGTGGGCCGTGGTCAGCTAGTAACCTTTTGTTCAAGGCGAGGCAGTGAAGTTGACGGATGGTGACCACGAGTCGTGGTCACCAATAACAACTCGTGAGGTGGCTCGTTAGGAGACCCAAGTAAAATATTAGATGGTGTACTTGATGATTGACGTAACGACTCGTTGGTGGTAGTAACGAGTTTTCAGGTCCCTCGTGGTGGCCTTTAGGGATTTCTAGGCAGTGTACTTGAAGAGTGTGACCACGAGTCTTGGCCAGTGACCACAACCCGTTAGGATCACCTAACAATTTTTCCTTGCGACCTTCTAAGGGATATTTAGTAACTTCCATTTTGGACGTAGATTCAGGCTTATTAGTGGGAATGAATGACCTCTCCCCTTATTTCCCCACGTTCATTCTCAGAAGAATATCGAAAGGACTCTCAAAAACTCTCAGAGCAAGGTCCAGGGTTTCTCATTCATCTCAGAAATTCAAGCTTACTCCTCAGGGGAATTCTTAATCAGGTATGTGGGAATTCAACAAGGGAATTGTTCTTCCCTTGTGTCCCCCAAAATCCTCTTGTAGTTCCTCTATCAGTTTTAACCCTGAGCTTTAGAATACGAAGAGATTGCATGTTGTTTTTTGTTAATTTCACATAGAATGATATCCATGATTATTGTTGATATGATCTCCATAAGTTCTTGACCAAATTGTTGATGTTCCTACAAAAAGTGATTTTAAGTTCTGAACTTTTAAATGAAGCATATTTGCATATTAAATTCCGTCTGGTTTGTGAAGTGTGATTTGAGATGATTTCCTAGTATTTCTTATTGACGAGATGTTGAGTAATTATTCCCTTAGTAATAACGATTTTAGCCCTGGCACGAATAAGAGAGCTATGGCACTGCTTGTCGGATGAGATTTCCCTTAATTTTTAAATTTTTTGTCATATTATGGAATTTCCGTGTTGTTGGGATGAGTTGAATTCTCTGTTAGCTGCTTAGTAGGTCAATTCAGTTAGAACGTAGAATCTCTTTAGAACTATACAGAATTTGTCAACTGATCAGTTTGACTGCAGTCTTTTCCTGAGGTGTCAGTGGTGCCTCCCAGTTATCAGAATCAGATTCAGAATCCAGTTTATTGGTCCATTAGGTGTTCATGACATTTAGATATATAGCTCTGACTAGCCTTAGGACCCCAGTTCAGATTACAGTTGTTCTTAGATGGTTACGACGCTTCTAGATAAGCAGCTCTGACCAGTCTAGAACCCAGTTTCAGAATATGATCCGAGAAGACTCCTAGGGTACTTTCAATTATATCTCTGACTAGTCTTGGACCCCAGTTTCGAGCTATCAACTTAGTAATTCAGTCTAGGTTTTTCAGTGGGAGTAGGACTTAGCACCGAGCGGGCCGGGATTCCAGTGCACCCAGGTTCCCAGAACTACATCGCCAGAGTAGGTTACAGTATTATTTGGCCTGATTGGCCCCAGACTCTTGTGATCACCTAGTTCATGCCTTTATACCCTGACAAGGTATATTGGGTCCTACCGGTGAGATGTATACATCAGACTCCACGTCTAGCTCACGTGGTTAAATGTCGGTTACAGACTCCACTAGTCAATCCAGTCCAGTTTCAGAATAAGCAGCTTAGTTCAGTTCTAGCTCTATTAGTTTAGCTCAGTTCAGTACAGTATCTCAGACTCAGAACTTTCAGACTTAGGGCATGTCTTTGACCATCAGACAAGGTCATTTTGACCATCTCAGCTTATTTAAGTAGTTTAGTTCAGTATACTTATTGGTCATTGCATGTCATTTCAGTTCAGGTATTATATTCAGTTATGTTTTCTCCCACTTACTCAGTACATTCAAAGTACTGATGCATACTTTTATGTTATATCGTTTCATGATACAGCTGCAGCTTTTCAGACTCAGCACCGCTAGTCATTGAAATTTAGATCCTCCTCCTCAGCAGCAGAAGTGTGAGTCTTCATCCTTTTAGGGCATTATTTCATTTCTTTCAGTCATTATATTACGTTTAGTTAGACTTAGAGTTAGCTGGGGGCTTGTCCTAGCAACTCATCAACTAGATGGCTTTCAGACACAGAATAAATTTCAGACTTTAGACATTCTAAACTTTATGTTTTCAGTTTAATTTTTCATAAATGCTTTTATATTATTATTTTAAAGCTTCCGCTACGCATGTTTTACTCAGAATGCCAGTGCATGATAGACCAGGGGTTGACTTGGGGTCACTTATGATTCCAAGTACCGTGTCCTGTCCAGGGTATAGACCCGAGGCGTGACAATTTCAGCCCAACTGATTTAATTCATCAAAATTTGGGCTGATATTTAGCCCAAATTGATTCATGAGAAATCTTGTAAAAATATTTTCAAAAAGACATTTTTTATTTAACATGTTATATTACTCATAATAAAGAAAAATATTAATTTTATAAGTTATAAAAAATTTAAAAGAACAAATAAAGCAATTAAAACTTAATTAAA
>JACEIK010001534.1:21657-52563 GCA_018107945.1 Datura stramonium | reverse complement strand
GAGAGAGAGAGAGAGAGAGAGAGAGACTCATAAGTTTATATTTTACAAAAAAAATTATAATTTTAAATTTTGTATTAAAAGACCCATGTTCGAGGTAAAAAGCTTATCCGACCATGTGAGAGGATTATATGAAAGAATAACTAGTTACTAGTATTGTTGATTTATTGCACGAGTAGATTTTTATAAAATTATATTTATTTAAAGTTTGTAATAACATGTAATCAAAAATATTTGTTCATAAAAGGAATATGAAGATATGTGATTTATTAATTCGGCTTTATGATTTACTCATTTGATAAAATTATATAAGTGTTTAAATTTTTTTAAATAATTTTCACAAATTATAATTTTTTTATGTTTGTGAAAAAAAATACAATTTAAATAATTCAAATTACACATCTTAATAAAATTTCTAACTTCAAATCAACTTAATTTTAAATCATAGTTTAAATCATATCCAAAAGGGGAGACATCAACCAGCAACACCAGTTATTTGATGCTCTTTTAGAGTTGTTTCGGTGCATTAGTAAAATAGCATAAGGATATAAATCAATATAAATGGCCAGAATCCTCTTGCTACTGATCTTTGATCAAACCCCCCAAAAAAATGAGGAAAAAGTGATGAGTTTCAAAGCTCTAACTTTTAACCTTCGATATTTATTACTCTTTCCATTTCAATTTATTTTTTTTTAATTTTAACTTGACACAAATTCTTTTTAAAAAAAAATTGAATCTCATAATCTTAAATTAAAAATATGTATAATATACTAAAATACACTTTAATCTTATGATATTAAACATATTATGTGAAAATCTAAAATTAAAAAATTATCCAAGAAAAAGAGAAAGAATTTTTTTATTTAAACGGACTAAAAAAAAAAATAAAACAAATAAATTGAAATGAATGGAATAATTTCTTTCATTCCTACCGTCCAAAGGGTTGTAATGAAATGTTAAACTTGTGGTTTTTTTTTTAAAGGAAAATAACAAAATGGAAAAACGGGAAAAAAATAAAAGAAAAGTTTGTGGGTCAGAGAAGGGCAGGACGGGTTAAAATTTTTGCAGGTTAAACCCAAGCAGCCATTTCTATGTAACGGCAGTATCCACATTCCACAAGACTTTTACTCAACTTGAACAGCCATTTAAACAACTCCCGCTACAATGTAAATTAGCAAAACTTCTTACAGCCATAAGCAAGTAATGCATCGGATCTTAAACTCTACTTTCACACAGAGAAGGGAGAAAATGGAAATATCAGAATCCTTCCAGAGATAAAAGTATAAATATCCACTGACTATATTTTAAGGCCGACGGTTCTACAATGCACTAATGCAAGAACATGATCGAGAAAAAGAGAAGAAACGAATCAAATCTCAACCTGTCAGGCTAGCAAAGAATTTGGGTGTCATTAGGAAGGAGAGCTAGGAAGTTCTTCTATAAACAAATGGCAATAATAGGTAAGTTATCAGAGCATTATACAAGTATACAAAGGGCGGCGAAGAGGAGGGTTACTATCAGGTGTCAGCACTTAATGCTTACTTCAGCTCGCCAACAATAGCAATTCATGAATTAAGCTTTAAGCAGTTAGCAGGCAGGAACATTCTTCATGTATAAACAGAGTTTGATCATATCTGGTACCACATATGATCGTTCATTCGTTCAAATCATCTGGGATATCTGCATCTCCTCTGCTCTTTACTCTCTGCTAAGTCCTTTATCTGGATTTGCTCCTATCGATGTCCCTCCATATAAAAAATCCCGAAGTCCTTTGACATCCTTATTTAGATTTTACCTGAAATACCCTGTTATACCAAATTGAATGAAGGATCATGTGAAACAAGTCATATTTTACAGGATTTTTGTGCCAAAGAAAATACTGTTGAACCATCTTCAGCCTATGCTGCATCTCCATGTACTTCTCCTCAGGAATTGAAAGGAGGATGTTTCTCAAGTCTGGAACATCTTTCTCCAAAACAAAGACAGAAAATGATTCCCAGTTGAAAACTTCAAAGAAAGGTGGCACGTAATTATCTGATATGATCACAGGTACGCACTCATAGTGTATGGACTCCACAACTCTTGGGGTATGGACTTCATAACCCCTGGCACAGATGCAATATTTGCTGCTTTTCATAAGTTTCCTATATTCTGCTTTACCTTCAGTATCACGAGGCATAGGCCCAAAAATCTTCATATCAGGTTCTCTGTCACTCCAATGTTGCAATAAGATAGGACGGAGATAACCATGAATGCCTCCAGCGAAAAAGGCAAGGACAGATCTTGCTGAAGGAGGATTTCCTCCCAGATCTTTGAGCGGGTTTTCAGCTGAACGAACATAGGTTACTGGCAGAGAGACATCCTTCCCTATCTTGAAGCCTCCAGCTATATTTGAATTGCAGAGAACTCGAACACAAGTTTCCATGTTCTTCCTCGTGAGTCGGGGTGCCTATAACGTACTTTTACTTTTAGTAAAAGAATGATAGATGGACACCTCACAGTCACACCAACATAAAGTGTTGAAGGTGATAGTATTCCAGATTTATAAAAAGGGATGCCACCCAAGTTGCAGATTCAGTAAACATCCGTTAATTCGTCAAAAACTCATACCTTTTCCCAAAGAAATGAAAGAATAGAAAACATAAGTTATATACTTTGACTAAAATCTTTTTATTGAAAAGGAAAAAAACTCCTTTATTCTTTCGCTTCCCTAAAGTTGTCAGAAAAAGGTTTCTAGGGAGAATGGGCAGATTGACACAATTAGACTGCCAAAGCACTATGGATAGCAACATTCACAATGGGATAGAGTTCAAGAGAAAGCATACCCAATCATGACAGGCAACAAAAAAGTGATCAGCTCCTCTGCTTCTATTCCAGAAATGATATTTTCTAGAAATTCTTCCAATGTAATTGCTCAGATGATTTTCCAAATCTTTCTGATGAGTAAAATTTTGCTTTGATAGAGCTCCTCTTAGCTTCAGAGAACTAAAAGGCAAATAAAATAAGTGAGCCCTTTTGGGATCTTTCACAAGAAATTGTTTGTTTTTCTCCATCAGTTTCATGAACCACCCTTCAGAAGCGTAAATACCTCGCAGATACGGCTGATGGAATATTGGTTTTTCCCCTTCCCTATAAACATAAACTTTAAGGACACGTTCCATCAGCTCATAGCTCCTGCAAAAGGATCAAACAATTCAGCATCCGGAACATGTGTTTCCCCAAAATAAGGCTGATTATTTGCCACTATGAAAGCACAAATTAAAGCTGTCTTTCAAATGTCTATAATGTATCACAATCTCATACCAACAAATGCAAAAACTCTACTCATTCAGCACAGGATTTTCCTCAAACAGGTGGATCACCTTGAAACAAAACTAAGCAGAAAAGAATGTAACAATACATTTAGACAGTAACATGGAACTAAGAAGATGAAAGGAGGTGATATCCAATAAGTTTAAAGCATATATCTCTGTAGTTGAACTTGTAAAAAGAGAATACTATTCGGAGAAGTCATCTAGAGCAGCTGATAGTCTAACCTCTCTAGCGTTTTTGTAGTGACTGAAAGTAATTGATTTGTTGAATGTACAACTTTAGATAGATTGAGGTCTAACATTTTGGTTGAATGAAATTTAAGCTTTTAACCCCAAAAAAATTATTCAAGTGATTGCTGCACTTCTTACAGTATAGTTTCCAGAAAAAAAAATCAAAGATTTTGGCAAGGAGGAAACAAAGTTCCCAGTTGATAAACTTTTCTCAAGCCTTTCCTACCCGTCAAATCAATAGCTACATTTACAGTATAGTGCAGCAGCAGGAAGACTCGAGAAGATTTTGGTGATGAAGAAATGCGTGGTGATCATATCTACTGCAATAAAGCATCTCACAATACATTAAAGCATGAACATCTTGATATAAGTGGTAACTAAGAATCAAAAGCAAATCCAGTTACCTCCTAAACTTGGAATAATTTCGAAAGATAGATGCATGAACTTCTGGAATGTTTCTAATTATCGGAGAACTTTCAATCTGAAGCTTTGCATTTCGGAGTTCCCCTTCACGTGCAGAATGCCATTGTGATCTCTACAACCAACAATTCAAGCAGTTATAGATGACAAAACTGAACTGGCAATTAATCTTCACTCTAGTTAGAATTGACATCTACAGTCATACCACTAAGCTAATAGAACTCTGCAGCACTAAAGAGTTCATGTAGGAGATTGATGTCGGTCTTCTTCTTTTACTCTGCATTTTAGAGGCACCAGCTGCAACCTTGAAACCAGGTCGTACCACATTAGAACCCGAACCCGTTGCCTGATTTTTCATTAGCCCTTTATCATTAAATGGTAAGGACGTGGTATTACTAGTATCTGCAATCACATTCTCCTGACCACTTGGAAGAGCTGCATTGGACTTAAGCGTCAAAAGCTGAGCCGATTCAGTCCTCATTTCCCCTTGATTTGAATATGAACTTATATTCAAATGAAACCCTACTGTCGAATTTGCATTCAATCTTTTTTCCGGGTAAATAATCGCGCCCGATTTCTGAAACCCCAGCACTGAATCAACTTCGACATTAATCCTCTTCTCATCAGTGGCCAAACCAGTTTCAGCTTCGAAGCCAACTCCATCCATATCAGAAGGTCTAGCAGAATTTGAAGTACTGGAAACAGCCGAGCTTCCTCCAGCATTTGATAGAAGAGACATGTAATTCTCATATGGACGTGCGAGTAATTGGGATAGCAAGGCAACAATAGCTATAACAATTCCAAAGATCGATAACAATTTTTTAACGCTCTGGACACAGCATAACCTTTGAAATTGAAGTCCAATCCCCATCTAACAAGAATATACTTTTGAGAGTGAAAACCCAGCTGCAGAGATTAGTCGCCTCTATTTCTGAACTAAAACGCCAAATAACTGAGAAATAACCATAAAATTGAGAAATTAAACCGTAACCCTCCGTCTAATGTCAGCAACATTGTCAAAGAACCAATAAGAGAAGCGGAAGTTACCTAAGGAAACTGAAAGTGAAGCACTGAGACAAGCCCAGCTATGGAAATTTGAAGTTACTGTACAGAGAAATTAGTGAAAGAAGACTCATTGGTGCCGAACTGCCGACAATACATTACTGCCGTCCTATGCATTCAACCCCGTTAGACGTGGGGAAAAGGTGTAATATTGCCTCTCTCTTTAATGGTTTTTTTTTCTTAACAGATCTCTTTAATGGTTATAAATCAGAAATTTTGTTGAAGGTTATTAAAAATTTAATATATATATTTATGAAAAATACTTTTTGATATNTTTTTGATTAAAGATATTTGATTGGTCATCTTTTATTAATATGTGGCTATACTACTAGTTATATGAAACTAGGAAACGTGTCCGTACTTCGCGCAAGCTTTTAAATATATGTGTTTGAATCAATTTTTTTTCGATTAATTATGCATTTGATATGTTATCCGGTCATATCATTATCTCTTATTTTCATTGTATTAAGAAGATTCTAATGATGAAAAATAAAAGAAGGTTATCAAGTTTAGCATCTCGCATAGGATCCCTTTTATCGTCTTATTATTGTGTTAGCTATTTTCTTTTACAGGTGTTGCGTGGCCTTATCGGCCCGAGGCTGTGTTTACAATCGAGATATAGTCTGTTGTTTTCTTGATTTTGAGTTGTTGGCAAGCATCAGAGGTGCCTATGCCTAGCCAAGTCAGGTTGGCACTAGGTGTCAGTCACGCCTCCCAAGGTGGGGCGTGACAAACTTGGTATTAGTGTAGGTTGTATCCCAGAGGTCTGCAAGCCGTGTCAAGTAGATTCTTGTCTATGGGTGTGTTGTGCACCACATCCTATAGACAGGAGGCTACGAGGCATAATAAGTGTGGTTACCTCCTTTCTCCTCCAGTCGTGCTATAGATCTTACATTATTCTACTTATTTAGAGAGAGATGTCTGATGCACAATAGACCACGACTGGTCGGGAGCTGGATGTCGCAGCAGGAGAGGGCACTAGCCACGGGCCTCGGTCACAGTCGGCCCAATTTGAGGGCGATAGGGAGACATCACCTCTATCTCCCCAACATTCTCCGTCCCACTAGAAGCCCTCCAGAGTAGCAGATATACCAGTACCACCTCCATCCGTCCCTGCGCCATCGGATCAGGAGATTAAGAGCGTAGTTTATATGTTAGTTCAGATGATGGCTACCCAGCGTCAGCCTCAGCCAGTAATACCAGTTGTTGTCGACCCCACTGAGCGGCCCAGGAGTTTGAGAGTTTGTGAGTTCCTTGCTTTGAGTCCTCCGCAGTTTACAGAAACCGATCGAAGAGAGGACCCCCAGAACTTCATAGACCAACTACAAAGGATATTCAGGGTCATGCATGCCTCGTCCATAGAATCAGTTGAGTTAGTAGTGTTTCGATTGCGGGAGGTAGCAGTTTTGTGGTACGAGAGTTGGGAGAGATCCCGAGGCAGAGATGCACCCCCACCTACATGGCCTAGCTTCTTTGAAGCTTTCGCAGGCCAGAGTAGAGCAATTTTTACATCTAGAGCAGGGCAGAATGAGTGTCAGAGAATATGCATTAAGGTTTGATTCCCTGGCCAGATATACACCTACATTTGTTGATATTATGCCAGCAAGGGTACACCGGTTTATTATGAGACTTGCGCCAGAATATGTGAAGCTTGTATCATATCCACACTGCAGGAGGATATGGATATCTCATGGATTCAGGCCTTTGCTCAAAACATAGAGGAACTCAGACAGCATCAATAGGCAATTGATAGGGCAGGTTAGGAGCAGCGTCAGAAGGCTAGACCTGCAGACTTCCAGGCAGATTTTCAGGGTGGGCCTAGGCCTCGTTTATCAGGTAGGCCACCTAGGCCCCCATTTCAGTAGCAGCAGGGCAGTAGATCAGATTGTCGTGGACAGTCAGGTCCCGGTGAAAGTTCACGAGCGTCAGGCTCGCATCAACAGAGGGGTCCGGATCAGATGGGACTAGCTATACCACGTTGTAGTACCTTTCATAGGAGATATCAGGGGAGATGCAGGTACGGTTCCACCGCCTGTTATTACTATAGACAGGAGGGACATATAATGAGGGATTGTCCGACTAGACACCAGGGTGATCGAGACTAGCAGAATAGATCCTCGGCGGGTTCATATGCTCCAACACCTTCTACATGGCATAGGCCCTTAGCTCCAACCGGCAGAGGCCGAGGTAGATTAGGGGCATCTAGTTCAGATAGCAATCAGGATCGTACATATGCACTATCGGGACGAGAGGAGCCAGAGTCGTCACTAGATGTTATGACAGGTATGTTGGATGTTTGTTCTCACTCAGTTTATGCTCTAATAAATCCAGTTCCACTCTATCTTATGTTACCCCACTAGTGGCCCAGAGGTTTGGTATAACACCAGAATTACTTCAGTGACCTTTCTTAGTGTCTACACCCGTCGGTGAGTCTATTATTGCTAAGAGAATTTACCAGGGTTGCACAATAGAGATTGTTGGTCGCCAAACTTTAGCAGATTTAGTAGAGCTGAAAATGATTGATTTTGATGTAATTATGGGTATGGATTGGCTGGCACCATATTATGCCACAGTAGAGTGTTGGACCAGAACTGTCCGATTTTGCTTTCTAGGGGAGTTAGTACGAGAGTGGAAAGGCAATGCAGCTACGCCAAAAGGTAGGTTCATATCCTATCTTCGGGAAAGAAAGTTGATAGCGAAAGGCTGTATTTACCATATTGTTAGGGTTTGGGATATGCAAGATGAATCCCCGACTCTTCAGTCCATCCCAATGGTTAGTGAGTTTCTAGATATGTTCCCAGATGAGCTTCATGGTATTCCCCCCCAGAGAATGAAATCGATTTCTCCATCGACTTGCTACCAGGTATTCAACCTATATCCATCCCTCTGTATCGCAAGGCTCCCGTCGAGTTGAAAGAACAGTTGAAAGACTTGTTAGAAAAAGGTTTTATCAGGCCTAGTACTTCACTGTGGGGTGCACCAATTTTGTTTGTGAGGAAGAAAGATGGCTCTCTACGCATGTGTATAGACGACTACCGACAGTTGAATAAAGTTACCATTAAGAATAAATACCCTCTTCCAAGGATAGATGATTTATTTGACCAGCTGCAAGGGGCGAAATATTTCTCCAAAATTGATTTGAGATATGGGTACCATTAGGTTCGAGTTGGGAAGAAAGATATCCCGAAGACAGCTTTCAGGACCAAGTATGGTCATTTCGAGTTCCTAATTATGTCCTTCGAGTTGAAAAATGCACCAGTAGTGTTCATGGACCTAATGAACAGTATCTTTAATACATACTTAAATCTGTTTGTGATAGTGTTCATTGACGATATTCTGGTGTACACCCGCTCAGAAGCGGAACATAGAGACCATTTGCAAACAGTACTCCAGATCTTCAGAGACCGCCAATTATATGCAAAGTTCTCTAAATGTGAATTTTGGTTGAATTTTGTAGCTTTCTTGGGCCATATTGTGTCAAAGATAGGTATTCAGGTTAATTCACAAAAAATTGAGGCAGTTAAGACATGGCCTAAACCTACAACTCCAACTGAAGTTTGCAATTTTCTAGGGTTAGTTGGGTACTACAAAAGATTCATGGAAGGATTTTCTATCCTATCAGCGTTATTGACCAGGTTAACTCAGAAAGCAGCCAAATTCCACTGGAGGCTTGTGAGCAGAGTTTTTAGGAGTTGAAAAATATATTGACATCCGCACTAGTGTTAGCCTTACCAGAGGGTTCAGAGGGATATGCTATATACTGTGACACTTTGGGCGTTGGGTTAGGATGTGTTCTGATCCAGCATGGTAAGGTGATTGCCTACGCTTCAAGGTAGCTAAGAAAGCATGAAAAGAACTATCCCACCCATGATTTGGAGTTAGCTGCAGCGGTTCATGCCTTAAAAATAAGGAGGCATTATTTATATGGCATGCGTGTGGATATTTTTACTGATCATAAAAGCCTCCAGTACATTTTCACGCAGAAAGAGCTGAATTTGTGATAGCACCGTTGGCTAGAATTGCTGAAAGACTATTATGTGAACATTTTGTATCACCCAGGGAAGGATAATATCGTAGTTGATGCCCTTAGCCATAGATCCATGGGTAGTTTAGCACATCTGAGCCCAGAATAGCGGGAAATGGCCTGAGAATTGCACCGGCTAGCCAGCTTAGCAGTCCGGGTAATGGATTTAGAAGATAATGGGGCTATGATTCAGAACACAACAGTATTATTCCTAGTTGTAGAGGTAAAAGAGCGGCAGTATGAGGACTCTGACCTAGTACAACTCAGAAATAAGGTTCAGCAAGGTGAATTAACAACCTTCAAGTTAACAGAAGATGGAGTCTTGAGATTCAGAGGTCGCCTATGCGTTCCAGATGTAGCATAGCTCTGCCAGCAAATCATGGCAAAGGTACATTACTCTCGTTACTCTCTTCATCCAAGTTCGACGAAGATGTACCATGACATAAAGGAGATATACTGGTGGCCTGGAATGAAGAAAGGTGTAGCCGAATTCGTAACACAGTGTCCTAATTGTCAGCAGGTAAAAGATGAACATTAAAAACCTGGTGGACTAACTTAGAGATGGTTGTACGTATGTGGAAATGGGAGGCAGTTAATATGGACTTTATGACAGGGTTACCTCGTACCAAATGCAAATTTGACTCATTTTGGTTGTTGTTGATAGGTTGACGAAATCAGCTCATTTCCTACTAGTCTGGACTACATTCTCGGCTGAAGATTACACCGAATTATATATTAAAGAGATAGTCCGACTGCATGGTGTCCTAGCATATATTATTTCTGACAAAGGGGCACAGTTTACAGTTAGATTTTGACAATTATTTTAGAAAGGTTTGGGGATGTTGGTTAATTTGAGTACAACTTTTCATCCTCAAATAGACGGCCAGGCAGAGCGCATCATTCAGAAAGGATATGTTACGGGCGTGTGTGCTAGATTTTGGAGGGAGCTGGGATGAGCATTTACCCCCTATCGAATTTGCATACAATAACAATTATCATTCTGCTATTTAGATGGCGTTGTATGAGGCTTTATACGGGCGAAAATGCAGGTCCCCTATAGGCTAGTTTGAAATAGGCGAGGACGAGTTAATCAGACCTGATATGATCCATCAATTAGAAGAAAAAGTACAACTTATCAGAGAACGTTTGCTGACAGCCCAGAGTCGTCAGAAGTCTTATTTCAATGTTTGGTGTAGAGATTTGGAATTCAGTGTAGATGATTGTGTGTTTCTCAAGGTTTCGCCTATGAAAGGCATGATGAGGTTTGGCAAGAAGGGCAAGCTTAGCCCTAGATTCATTGGCCTATATCGAATCCTTTTAAGAATAGGCCGAGTGGAATATGAGTTAGAATTGCCTTCAGAGCTAGAATATGTTCATCTAGTCTTCCACGTGTCAATGTTGCGAAAGTGCATAGGGGATCGGTCTCGGATAGTTCTAGTTGAGGATGTTCAAATTACTGAAGAGTTAGCCTACGAAGAGGTTCTAGTTTCTATACTAGATCGGCAGGTTTGTAGGGTAAGGACTAAAGATGTAGCCTCCATTAAAGTTCTGTGGAGGAGCATCAATAAAGAAGAGATGACCTGGGACGTTGAGGAAGACATGAGGTCTAGATACCCTCACTTATTCAACACCTGACCCAGATTATATAGTTGATGTGAGATTGTTGTTCAGATGTTACCTTATTGCGTATATTACTAGTACTGTTCAGTTATTCACTTCTATGTTGTGAGATAGCTGGTTATAGCATCCTGTGAGACGCCTATGTTGGACTTTTCTGCATTTCAGGTTCCCAGATAGTCCATATTACAAAGGAGACTCTGTCGAATTCTTTTTGGCAAAAGTTAAAAAGGTTAAGTCTTTGGAGCCTAAAGACTCCATTCGAGGACGAATGTTCCTAAGGGAGGAATGATGTTACACCCCGTAAATTTTTGTAGTACAACTGTCATGTGTGTAAGTATATTGAGAATGAGTAAATTTCCATAGTACAACTGCCGTGTGTGTAAGCATATTGAGAATTATAGCACACTACACATTTTGGAGAAGGCTTGAGGGTTGAACACACGAGCGTGTCGTTAAACGGATGGGAGGCCGGGCACACTGGGTGCCACGTCGCGTAGCCTGCCCTAGTGCGGCGCGCCCCACACCTCTCTTCCACCGCCCAATTATTATATAAGTCCTCTTGATCATTTGATTCATGGTATAAAAAGTTTCCCTCGGCCAAAAACAGAGAACCCCCGCGATTTTCATCAAATTTCCTTCAAATTACGCCGTCAAACTTTGTCTAAACACAAATTTGCCTTGGATTACGAGTTCTAGGCCTATGAGAAGCATCACTATGGAGTTATTTCGTGAAAATTTGCTCGGTGTACTAGAACTCCACCGAGTTAAGATTGCAGAATTTACTTTAAATTGAGTCCTAAGCGGCTACTGGCAATAGGTAAGCAATTCTACCTTCTAAATTTTCGAGAATTGACGAGTTTTTGGCTGAATTAATCGAAGTTGAAGTTATAGTCAATTCTATTGAAAGATATTGTTGTTTGACGATTATTACTATTGAAATAGCCCTCATTTTCTCAGCGTGAGAGCTGCAAATTGATGAAATTACTAACTCTGGGTTGGAATTGCTCGAGCGCCTAGAAATCATCGAATAAGGTATGTTAAGGCTATCCCTTTCAGCAAGTTACGTTCGTCATAAAGTTAGTACGACCCGTTTATCTATAGTACTCCAGAGTAAACCTATTGTGGTTAGCTGTTATAAATAGAATCGAGACGATAATGATAACATAGTAACCTTCATCAGAATTAAACCTAGTTAGCTTGATCTCTGCATATGACATTTGGATTGCTGGATGTTTTATTGCCTATGGGGATATGCTCACAGGAGCAATATGATGTCCGAAGGGACCAGATTGAGGTCGTAAGGGCCGTATTGAGGTCTAGCACCTCCAGACTCCTCTATGCCATAGTGGAATCACGACCCTTAGTCGAGCCAAGGCTCGAGGTCCAGTTACAGGAGCCTAGACGGCTCAGATACAGTTACAGGAGCCTAGACGGCTCAGATACAGTTACAGGAGCCTAGACGGCTCAGATACAATTACAGGAGCCCAGATGGCTCAAATACAATTACAAGAGCCCAGACAGCTCAGATACAGTTGCAGGAGCCCAGACGACTCAAATATAGTTGCAGGAGCGCAGATAACTCAGATATAGATACATGAGATCAAACATAGACACAAGGAGCCTAGATGGCTCAACCCATAAACAGGAGCCTATCAGGCTCAGATGCAACTTCAAAGGACGAATACTCCTGAGTTACAACATGCTTACGAACCTTTAGTAGTCCAGATCTGAGAAGTGTGTATTGTTTGTACTTGTCGGGGCTTATGGGGGCCCAGATACATTATTCTTTGTTGATTGTACCTTCCAAGCTTATGGGGGTCTAGTTAGGTTCTTGTTTGTGCTTATACTTGCTAGTTATATTTCATATTATGAAGCTATTCAGGTTAAATTCTTATTCTCCTTATTGGTTACTTTCAGTCCTTCTGTTAGCTTTACTCATCTTTCATTTCTGCTTTACATATTTGATACATATTGTACTGATGCCCACCTTTGGGGCGCTGCATTACTTACTTGCAGGTGCAGTTAGACATGATCCAGGACCTTCCTGGCAGCCAGTTAGAGTCAACAGTTTAGTCAGCTCCTTTTCTCCGGAGTTGCTAGTTAGAGAATGTCTGTTCTTTTGTTGTATAGCTTTTGGGTAGGTCGGGGCCCTGCCGACCATTATTCCACTCTTAGAGGCTTGCAGACTACAGTTTCTCAATTGTTAGTTATTGTTGGCCGTATGGGGCCTATGTATATTATATTTTGCATGGTGGCCGTGTGGGGCCTAGTGTAGCTGGTTAGTTGGCGGCCTTTTCGGCCATAGTATGAGTATGATTGCCTATTTTTCATTCAGTTATAACTAGAAAGCATGGTGGTCTTGTCGGCCCGCATAGGATCCCTTTTATCATCTTGTTGTTGGGTTAGCTATTTTCTTTTATAGGTGTTGCATGGCTTTGCCGGCTCGAGGTTGTGTTTACAGCCGAGATATAGCCCATTATTTTCTTGATTTTGAGTTGCTGGCAAGCACCAGAGGTGCCTATGCCTAGCCAGGTCAGTCCAGATTTCAGGTAGGCACTAGGTGCCAGTCACGCCTCCCAAGGTGGGGCATGACAATATTGATACTCCCGTTCGCAATGCCATAAAACTAAAACTTGATGAAATAGGTCCATCAATATAGCAGAAGCTCTATAGAGGTATGATTGGGTCTCTTTTATATCTCACTGCAAGTAGACCCGACATTATTTTTAGTGTTGAACTGTGTGCTAGATTTCAAACAAATCTCAGGGAATCTCATCTTAAGGCTGTCAAGAGAATTTTAAGGTATCTAAAGGGAACCACTGATTTGGGGTTGTGGTATCCAAAAGGGAGCAGTTTTTCTCTTATGGGGTATGCTGATGTTGATTATGTAGGATATCAGTTGATAGGAAGAGCACCACAGGTAAGACACACTTCCTTGGACCATGTTTGATATCCTGGTCCACTAAGAAGGAAAACTCTGTAGCACCGTCTACTACTAAGGCTGAATATATGGTTGCTGGATCATGTTGTGCTCAATGTTATAGATCAAGCAACAATTGATGGTTTTTGGCATAGATGTTGGATATGTTCCTATTTTGTGTGACAATACTAGTGTCATTAAAATTGCCAAAAATCCTGTCCAACACAAAAAACTAAACATATTGATATAAGACACCATTTTCTTATAGACAACATAGAAAAGGGTCATATTTCAATAATGTTTTATTCTACTGAAGAGCAAATTGCCGATATCTTTACCAAAGCTCTAAGCAGGGAGCACTTTGAAAGGAACAGGTTAAATCTGGGGATGATTAAGATTGCATAATCTTCTCTCAATTACTGGCTAGAACAAAGATTTTACAAAATTTTACCAGCCAAATTGTTATTCAATTTAGTCTTGCACATTTAATTGTGTGTCCCAGTTCCAGTTTAATGATCTAATTTTAACATAATATTGTATTAAATTATGCAGTGATGAAGTCTACAAAAGTAATCGTAATCTCATTTGATACTACCAGATATGTGTTATACTACAGTGAGTAAATTATGCATAATGTGAAATGGTTAAGCAATTATGTTCCACTCACTCATTACTTTTCTTAACCTTCATTACTGAAACTTTCAAAAAGTTGAAACCACCATCCCGTCACCCACTTTCTTTGCTTTTAGTCGCATCTCACCACACTTTTCACCTTCCCTCTCTCTCTCTCTCTAATAAATAGTGTAGTTGGATGAAGTAAAATCACAAGCACTCTATTTCATCTAGGTGGAGATAACCTTGAAATATCATCTCTTTCTGGTAACAACTCTTTCTTCGTCATGGAAACCTCATCTTCTTCTACCAACAAAATCCCCGCTGTAAGTGATACAAATAATCTAAGTCTCATGAGATAGTTTTGCATGACACAGAGACTCAATAAAGAGGATTCCTTTTCCCATTCCTTTCAAAATGTCAGATTTTGTTGCGTGGAATACCTTCAAAAACCAGTTTTCCACTTCATCTGGCATTCCTTTTGTTGATTCCCCTTCGTCTGTACCTGTGTATGATGTAGTCCCTCTTCAATCTGCTCAAAATGAGGGCATCCCTATTGTTGATCTTATTTCAAAAAGATTCTGTTCTCGATTAAGAAAGAAGTCCAGTTCATCAATTCAATTCCTGATGATGAACCAACCAGTGAACCCCCTCCATCATCTGTTCCATCTAGGGTTCCTCATACTGGAACTTGAAAGCGTTAAGAAGACACCTGTCACGACCCGAACATAGGCGCAGATTGAGACACTGGATAAAGTATCCCGAGAGACTCCAAGTCGACCCATGGCATGAACATAACATCTAACTCATTCAAATAAAATGGAAGATTAACATAATTAACATAGCGGAAGTTTGAATATTTCATACATCTGGATACATAACATAAGTCTAAAGATGAATATATACTATGTCTGAAAAGCCTCTAGTACTGATGAGTTGATGGGACAAAACTCCAATTAACTCATTAAAATCTGAAAACTGGAAATATAAGATATAACTGATAGGAAAGGCCCTCGAAAGATGAGGACTCACCCCCTCAAAATATGAGGACTCACCAACTGAGACTAAGAAATGCTAACTCCGAAAATTTGACTAGCGGCGGGACTGAGTCTGGATATCGGAGCATGTATCATGAAATGATACAACATAGAGTATGCGGTCAGTACGTGGAGTGTACCGAGTATACAAGGTAAGAAAACCGCTAAGTAAGTAAAATCATAAAACATGTATATTATAAAACATAATCAAGAAAAGATTATGAGAGTAGGGCTTGCATGCTATTTTTTGAAATTGTGATCTGAACATAACTGAATCGAATGACTCAAAGCTGAAAGCTGATAATCATAAGTAAAGCTGAACATTGGGTCAAACCTGCTGAAAATATAATATCATGACTGATGAACATGCATAACTGAAATCATGAGGAACAATGAGAGACTCGTCTTATAACCGGCATTACCACGATAGAGCTTACGTGGTTCCAACTATCACACTCAAGTGGGTAGAGCCGTCCAAAGCTTTGCCAAGGCTAAGGACGCTATCGTGATACCGATATCAAGCTCAAGGACCCTAGGGGACAGGGGAATCTCCAAGGGAGGTCCTAAAGTATATATGTAAACCGCACGTAGTTTTGAGGCACACGGTTGACTGACCCTTAGCCTACTCGGTGCTAGACACTACTCCCAAAAATATGCATATGCTCTCCATCATTTTTCAACAAAGATGAACTATTGTCTAATGATGAAACTGACTCATAACATGCATACATAAATCTGAAATCATAACATAAGGAGCCTTGACTCAAACCATACCACAAGCTGAAAATAGTGGGGGTCTAGACTCCAAAACCATATGGTAAGCTAATACACTGAAATTTAGATAAATCTTGAATCATACTTGATCATATGAGCTTGCCCAATACTTAAACATGCTTGATATAGAATTAATCATTAGAAAACATGAACATAGACATGGATACTTCGAAATCATACTTTCTTCATAAACATCTCATCATACTTGAACACATATATCATGGATATCGACTTTCACGAACTTTCATGGATAGGCATCATAATTTAGAAAACTTGAAAACATAATTTATGATTTAAAACATTGTACAATCTACCCATTTATCATAATTCCCATTTAAACATGCTTAGATCATACCCATGATTGTTACTTAGGAAATTCACACATTGAGTAAAAACCCCATAGATTCATCAATAAAATTTCATGAATTGAGAGAGGATTGGGCATGGGTGTGGACTATTACACTCATTCATTGCCTTACATACCTGAAGAGATATGATTTCACCACTTCCTTGATTTCCCAAACAAAATTGAGGAAGAACTTTGAAGGAACAAGGCATGATCACCTCTCAAACTTCTAAGCTTGCATGCGTGAATTAGGATAGACTTAGAATGACTTAACCTTTCTTAAAACATTCTATTCTGATCTTAAAACGATGTAGTTTAAGCCTTAAAAACTTAAAAATTACGGAAAAGCCCTTATTAAATTCGTAGGGAAAAACACACTGCCAATCCCCACGAGGGACTGGACGACTCGTGCCCTGGACCACGACTCGTGGTCTGCTAGTCATTGTCCGGACTGCCAAAACCCTTCTGATGGTCACCACGACTCGTGGTGTATCCGACGATTCGTGGTGACCAACTCATTACCACCATTGCCGGAACTTCTCATCTTTTAAGCACCCCTTGGCCACGGATGACCTAACGACTCGTGGTGTTGACCACAACTCGTGGTCACACCCGTGGTCACCTCAAATCCCAAATTTTCAACCAAGTCCCAACCTTTTCCCATGAGTCACTTAATGACTCAGGGTATTCCTAATGGGTCACTGGACGACTCGTCCTGTGACCTAGTGCAAAATTTTCTATTTTCTCCGTTTCAACTCTCGGGTCTGATCTTAGAGTTTTTGGGGTATTACAATATCTCCCCCTTGGGAATATTCATCCTCGAATGTGGGAAAACATACTAAAAAGCAGAGAAATGCAATCATCAAACTCAAGTACTAAACATACATGCTGAAAACTGATGGAGTGACTGACTCCGATTGAACTACGTGACTGAACTGAATTCCTGAATCACACTTACCTTCATTAACATGAAAGAAACTGGGATACATGAGCTGAACATGAAACTAAATAGAGTACTAAGGAGAAAACTGATACGTCAAGCTGAAACTAAGCCGGAAGGGAATAGATGCGGTATTTAGCCATCATATCTGATTTGGCTTCCCACGTAGCTCCCTCAACATGCTGATTCCTCCATAAAACCTTGACTGAAGCTACTTCTTTGTTTCTTAGCTTACGAACCTAACGATCCAGTATTTCCACCGGAACCTCCTCATAACTAAGGTTGTCTTTCAAATCGACACTGTCCACTAGAACAACCAAAGTTGGATCACCCAAACACTTATTTAAGAGCGATACATGAAAAACTGAATGGACTGAAGCTAATTCTGAGGACAACTCCAACTCGTATGCTACTTTGCCAAACCGCTTCACAATCCGGTATGGGCCAATATAATGGGAACTGAGTTTCCCTTTATTTCCAAATCTCATCACTCCTTTTATGGGAGATACCTTTAGAAACACCCAATCATCAACTTCAAACTCAAGATCCCTCCTCCTCACATCCACATAGGACTTTTGGTGACTTTGAGTTGTTTTCAACCTGTCCCTTATAGTCTGAACTTTCTCCATAGCCTCACGGACTGAATCTAGACCTATCATCACAACTTCATTGACTTCAAACCAATCAATAGGTGATCTACATCTCCACCCATAGAGAGCCTCAAACGAAGCCATCTAAATGCTGGAATGGTAGCTGTTGTTATACGCAAACTCAATGAGAGACAAATAATCATCCCAACTACCCTTGAAATCAATCAACATGCTCACAACATATCCGAAAAGGGTCTGAATGGTCCGCTCGGCCTGACCATCTATTTGCAGGTGAAATGTTGTGCTAAGCTTGACCTAAGTACCAAGTCTCTTTTGGAACGATCTCCAAAACTGGGAGGTAAACTGAGTACCTCTATCCGATATGATGGACAATAGCACTCCAGGAAACCGAACTAACTCCCAAATGTATAATTTAGCATAATCCTCTACTGAATCGGTAGTTTTGACCTGTAGAAAATAAGTTAGTTTAGTCAACCTGTCCACAACCACCCAAATAGAGTCATACTATTGGCGAGTAGGAGGCAACCCTGTGATGAAGTCCATATTGATCTCCTCCCACTTCCAAGTAGGAATACTGATGTCTTGAAGCATACCTCCAGGTCTTTGATGCTCAACCTTCACATATTGCCAATTCAGACACTTAGCCACAAATTCTGCTATGTCCTTCTTCATGTCATTCCACTAATAGACTTCCCATAGGTCACGGTACATCTTGGTGGCACTTGGATGTATGAAGTATCTGGAACTATGAGCTTCATGCAACATCTGATCTCTCAAATCATCAACATCTGGAATGCACAAACGACCCTGATATCGAAGAACACCATCTCCCTTTTTGGAGAAAACCACCTTCTAATTCTAAACAACTTCTTTTAAATTCACCAAAATAGGATCCTCATCTTGTCTAGCTTTAACATCAGTCACTAAAGATGACTTTGATCCATTCTGAATAATAACTCCACCATTGGTTGAGTCAACCAGAGGAACTTCCAACCGTATAAGCCGATGCACATCCTTTACTAACTTCTTCTTCTCCTCACCTACATGGGATACACTCTCCATAGAAAGCCTATTAAGAGCTTCTGCTACCACATTAGCCTTGCCCGGATGGTAAATGACTCTCATATAATAATCCTTGAGTAACTCCAACCACCTCCTTTGATGTAGATTTAGATCTAGAATTTCTAGGTAAACACGTACTGTAGGCTTTTGTGGTCCGTAAACACATCTACATGGACCCCGTACAAATAGTGTCTCCAAATCTTCAAGGCAAATACCACCGCGACTAGTTCGAGATCATGAGTCGGGTAGTTCTTTTCATGAACCTTCAGCTATCTGGAAGCATATGCTATAACCTTATCATGTTGCATCAATACACAACTAAGATCAATCCTCGAAGCGTCACAATATACCACAAACCCATCGGTATCCTCGGGTAGGGTAAACACCGCTGCTGAGGTGAGTCGAGTCTTGAACTCTTGAAAGCTACTCTCATCCGACCATCAGAACTTCATTTTATTTTGGGTCAATTTGGTCAATGGTGCTGCAATAGATGAAAATCCTTCAACAAATCTCCAATAATAACCAGCTAAACCCAAGAAACTCCTGATATTTGAAGGATTCGCCTATCTAGGCCAATTATTCACCGTTTTTATCTTTTGAGAGTCTACTTGTACACCCTCACTTAACACCACATGACCCAAAAATGACATTGAGTTCAACAAAAACTCACCTTTACTGAATTTGGCATACAACTGGCGATCTTTAAGAGTCTGTAATACCACCCTCAAATGGGCAGCATGCTCCTCCTCACTCCGAGAGTATATAAGGATGTCATCTATGAACACAATCACGAACATATCCAAATATGGCTTGAACAACCTGTTCATCAAATCCATAAAAACTGCAGGAGAATTCATTAGTCCAAAAGACATAACTACAAACTCATAGTTACCATACCGAGTCCTGAAGGCTGTCTTTGGGATGTCTCTCTCCCGAACCCTGAGCTGATGGTATCCGAACCTAAGGTCTATCTTCGAAAAGCACTTAGTACCCTGAAACTGGTCAAAAAAATCATCAATCCTAGGGAGAGGATACCTATTCTTGATGGTTACCTTGTTCAATTGCCGATAATCAATGCACATACAAAGAGAACCATCCTTATTGCGGATAAAGAGAATTGGTGCACCCCGCGGGGATTTGCTAGGCGTGATGAATCCCTTGTTTAAAAGGTCTTTTAACTACTCCTTCAACTCCTTTAGCTCAGCTGGAGCTATTCTGTAAGGAGGAATATATATAGGTTGCGTATCAGGAAGAAGGTCAATACCAAAATCAATCTCTCGCTTAGGAGAAATTCTCGGTAGATCATCTAGGAACACTTCTGGATACTCACACACTACAAGTACTGACTGGATAGTCGGGGTCTCGAACGTACCATCCTTAACCCTAACTAGATGGTACACGCAACCCTTAGAAATTATCTTCCTGGCCTTAATATAGGAAATGAAGCGACCTACAGGCACAACTGAACTACCCTTCCATTCTAAGACTGGCTCACCCAAAAATCTAAACTCTAAAGCACGGGTTCTACAATTTACTGAGGCATAACATGAATATAACCCATCCATACCGAGGATAACATCAAAATCTGTCATGGCTAAATCTACTAAATCTACTGAGGTGACTTTCTGAAGTACTGTGACAGGGCAATTTCTATACACCCATCTAGCTACAATTGAATTATCAACTGGAGTAGAGACTGAGAAGGGTTCTGATAAGATTTCGGGATTGACTCTGAAACTACTAGCAACATAGGGCGTCACAAAAGATAAAGTAGCCCCTGGATCTAACAATGCATAACGTCAAGGTGGAATAATCGTAGCATACCAGTGACTACATCTGGGGAGACCTACTGCTCCTAACGGGATGCTAGGGCATAGAATCTGTTCTGGCGCTGTCTGCCACCCACATTAGTGGATGCCCCCTGCTGAGCTGGGCGTGCTGGTGGAGCTGCTGAACTGGAAGCTGGGCCTCAACCCCTATCATGTCCCTGTCTAGCTGCTGGGTAATCTCTGAGCATATGTCTGGGCTTCCCACACTCGAAACAAGCACCTGAACTGGCTAAATCGTAACCCACGTGTCTCCGGCCATATCTGCTACACTCAAGAGGGCTAGTCTCTATGGGTCTTCTACTCTGGCCTCTAGAGCCTGATGCTCGTCCCTCTGATCGCGCCTGGATATGGATGGCATACTCATAGCCAAAGGCGCTGGGGTTGAAGATCTCTGGTGAGACTGCTGATGGTACCCATTAGGTCTCTGCTGCGAGAATCCAAAGTTATCGATCCTAGCCCTCTTGGCCTCTCTCTCCCACTCACTCATATACATTGCCTCCATATACTGGGCGTACAGGACTATCCAAGCAAAGTCAATGTCCTGAAGAAGCATTGCGGTCCGGCAATCCCTAACCAAGTAGTCTGCTATCCCATGTACAAACCTGCTCCCTCGGGCTCTCTGATCCGCCACCATCTCAGGTGTATACTTGGACAGATGAGTGAACTCCAAGGCATACTCCTGAACTGTCATCTTTCCTTGCTTTAAATTCAGAAACTCGGCTGCTTTGATCTCCCTCGTCTCCCAAGGGAAGAATCAATCCAGAAAAGCGGCATGAAACTCATCCCAACTGATAGGGCATGCTCCAGCTGCCCTCCTATCCTTCCATCGCTTGAACCAAATGTACGCAACCTCCTTCAACTAGTACGAGGCTAAATCGATGCACTTCTCCCTAGTCACCCCCATAATTTGGGTGATCTTCAGAACCTCATCGATAAACTCATATGGATCCTCGTCCCCTTTTGACCCAAGAAACTCCAGAGGTTTCATCCTCAGAAAATCCCTGACTCTTGCCGCCGCCGCATTCCTGTTCTAAGGGACATGCGCTACCGCCTGTTGATTGACCTGGGCGGTCAAGGCCTGATCTAACATCTAAATGGCTGCCATGAACACTGTGTGGGCAACCGTCTCGGGTACGTGCTCCTCATGGGTTTGTGGGGCCTGCTGGTGCCCATCCCCATTGCCATTCTCGTGGCCATTTCCGTTTCTGTTTCTCCTTCCATTAACTCTGTGGGGAGACATGATTCTGCAAACGCGTATAACATGAGTTAGAAGGATAGAGAGACATTTCATTGCACGACTTAGATCATGAAAGAAGGGAACATTTCCTAAACGTCTCATAACTTCTTCGTCATAAGTGTGGCGCTCTTCACACCCATGAAAAAGACTCTACTTAACGCGGCTTTCAGACACTCTAGGACACTTCAAAACCTAATGCTTTGATACCAAATTTGTCACGACCCAAACATAGGCCCGAATCATGACACGGGACAAAGAACCCCGAGAGGCTTCAAGTCAACCCATGGCATGAACATAACATCTAACTCATTCAAATAAAATGGAAGATCAATATAATTAACATAGCGGAAGTCTGAAAATTTCATACATCTGAATACATAACATAAGTCTAAAGCTGGATACATACTATGTCTGAAAAGCCTCTAGTACTGACGAGTTGATAAGATAAGACCCGGACTAACTCATTAAAATCTGAAAACTAAAAATACAAGATATAACTGATAAGAAAGGCCCTTGAAAGATATAACTCACCAATTGAGATTGAGAAATGCTAACTCCGAAAATCTGATTAGCGGTGGGACTGAGTCTGATAATCGGAGCCTGTATCATGAAACGATACAACATAGAGTATGCAAGTCACTACGTGGAGTGTACCGAGTATGCAAGGTAAGTAAAACCGCTAAGTAAGTAAAATCATAAAAAATGCATATTATAAAACATAATCAAGATAAGATTCTGAGAGTAGGGCTTACATGCTATTAATCTATGGGGTTTTTACCCAATGTGTGAATTTACTAAGTAACAATCATGGGTATGATCTAAGCATATTTTAAATGATGAATTATGATAAATGGGCAGATTTTACAATGTTTTAAATCATAAATTATATTTTCAAGTTTTTTAAATTATGATACCCATCCATGAAAATTCATGAAAGTTGAGATCCATGAGATATGTGTCAAGTATGATGAGATGTTTATGAAGAAAGTATGATTTCGAAATATCCATGTCTATGTTCATGTTTTCGAATGATCAAGTCTATGTCAAGCATGTTTAAGTATTGGGTAAGCCCATATGATCAAATATTATTCATGATTTATCTAAATTTCATGTATTAGCTTACCACATGATTTTGGAGTCTAGACTCCCACTATTTTCAGCTTGTGGTATGGCTTAACCCAAGGCTCCTCATGTTATGATTTCAGATTTATGTATGCATGTTATAAGTCAGCTTCATCATTAGACAATGGTTCAGCTTCATTGAAAAATGATGGAGAACATATCCATGTTTTTGGGAGTAGTGTCTAGAACCGAGTAGGTTAAGGATCAGTCAACCCTGTGCCTTAGAACTACGCGCCAATGTAGGTTTACATATATACTTTAGGACCTCACTTGGAGCTTCCCTTGCCCCCAAGGGGCCTTGAATCTTGATATCAATATTATGGTAGTGTCCTTAGCCCTGACAAAGCTTTGGACGACTCAGCCCACTTGAGTGTGATAGTCGGGATCACGTAAGCTCTATCGTGGTAATGTCAGTTATATGACGAGTCTCCCATTGTTCCTCACGATTTCAGTTATGCATGTTCACAGTCATGATATTATGTTTTCAGCAGGTTTGACCCAGTGTTCAGTTTTACTTATGATTATTAGTTTTTAGCTTTGGGTCATTCAATTCAATTATGATGTTTAGTTATGTTCAGATCATAAAATACTCTATTCTGAGCTTAAAACGATGTAGTTTATATCTTAGGAACTTAGGAATTACGGAAAAACCCTTATTAAATTTGCAGGGAAAAACACATTGCTAGTCCCACGAGGGACTAGACGACTCATGCCCTGGACCACGACTCGTGGTCTGCCAGTCATTGCCTGCATTGCCAAAAACCTTCTAAGGGTCAACCCGAGGGACATCGCTACTCATGGCGTACATGATGATTCGTGGTGACCAACCCATTACCTCCATTGCCGGAACTTCTCATCTTTCAAGAACCCCTTGGCCACGACTGACCTAATGACTCGTGGTGTTGACCACGACTCATGGTCACCTCAAATCCCAAATTTTCAACCAAGTCACCTTTCCCCACGAGTCACTTGATGACTCGGGGTGTTCCTGATGGGTCACTGGACGACTCGTCCTGTGACCTGGTGCAGAAATTTTTATTTTCTCCATTTCAACTCACAGGTCTGATTTTAGGATTTTCGAGGTATTAAAACACCATCTTAGAAAAAACTCTTCAAGACAGCACAAAAAAATAAATAGTCTCAAGTGTCTTCTTCTTCAAGAAGTTCCTTCTCAAGATGATTTGTTGCTTAAAAAGGTTAGGCGGTCGAAAGTGGTAAAGAGGTCTCTTCTTAATACCAATAAGCCTACCCCTTCTTCTTCAAAATCATCCTCAAAACCTACTTGTAAACCTACTTCCAGAACTGCTCCCCAACCCGCTTCCAAGTGTTCCTCCTAAACTCCTTCCCAATCCACTACTCAAACTCGTTCTTCGAAATAGGTTAGTCAACCTAATCCTATCCTGGAGTCTGATTCTCAAAGAACAGATGACAATGTCTTTGGTGGAATAGACACCTTTGGGATTTCTGACCCTCATTTGCTACATATCCTCTATTTCCAAAAGAGCGCTATTCTTAGAGGAAGAGCTGTGACGGGCTATGGTGGACCTGAGATGGCGATATTACTAGCCAAATTAGAGATACAAGGATGGACTGCTCTTTTATTTTTAGGTGATGTTCAAGGGAAATTAGGGAGGCCTAAGGTGCTGGAGTTCTATACAAATGGGGTTGAGAAGGGATTTATGTTTCCCTCATCTTTTCGAGGAGTTTCTTTGCATTTGGTAGCTGAAGATGTGGCAAAGATTTTATAGGTTCCAATTGGGGTTGGGACCATTATGTAAAGTTTGAGTGGCAAATTTTGAATAACATGGCCTCAACACTTGATATCTATAGGAAGTTCTCTGGTAAGCCTTCTCTTATTCAATAGCAGAGGGTCATGAAGAGAGATGCCCCCTCCCCATCAGTTATATTTTTATGTGGTACATAAGATTATTATAACACGAAAAGAAAGAAGAACTGAGGCTAACTATCTTGATCTCACCCTGATGGAGCTTATTCATACCGAGGACAAGATAAATTTACCTGGTCTTATTATCAAGCATATGCAACGAGTACTTCAAAAGGGTGTGAAGGGACATGCTTTCCCCTATTCGTTCTGGTTGTCTCATATCTTTGAGGATTATTCTGTGCCTGTTTAAGTTTGGACTCTCCAAACTACTACAGATTTCTTAGGTTAGGTGAACTATGTTGCTTTACCTACTTCAATGAGAAGGGCAGAAGATCCCTTACAAAGAATGAGACTCGCTTTGGTTGAGACGACTGCTGAATTAGAAAATGCCAAAGCAAACCATGAAAGAGAGAACAATGTCTTGCAGGCAAAGATTGATGAATTGGAGATGACCCTTGCTAGAGAGAGAGAGCTGAACATGTGGAAGCTATTCGCAAGCTGACCCAATTGATTCCCTCTGCATCTTCCTCCTAACTTTGTCATCCTCACATTACCAGCCTATTTTTGTTGTTATCCAGTCTCGTTTGTTCTTTTGCTCAGCCAATTCCTTTTGTTCACTGTATTCTTGGTGTTATTTTAGCATCTTATATGGTAGTTGAATGAAAGGATTCTCTTTTGTGTATATTGACTCATGACTCTGCTCTTTTTAATTCTTCATTATGTTTCATTAAGATCTTTATCTGATTGTCTTGGAGGTAGCCCAAGTGGCTATAAGTTGTTTAACTATTCTTCTTGGCTTGTAAATTATGCTTTTCAATGATGCCAAAAGGGGAAAGAATATAGGTTGTGTAACGTTTATATCCCATTGACTGACCTGTTTTAATCAAGTGTTTCATATCTTAGTTCTACAGGTAAAGATAGTCGATTGCACAAGGACAAGAAGTTTATCATCATCAAAAATGGAGAATTTATTTGGTCCTATGCAGTTTTGATGATTGACAAGATGATGATGAAATAGGTAAATCAAGTTGTTTCAAAGGAGTGTCAAATACACTATCTAAATAAGCTGTAATTACAATATTATAAATATGAAATAAAGACAAGTGTGCACGATTCGAGAAATAGATAAGCCACATCACACAAGCTCGGGAAAATAAACATGTGATGATTTGAAAGCGTTGGAGTTTTACTACAACACAAAAAAAGCTAAGAGTTTGACTTGAAGAAGGAGTTCTATTTGAAGTAGAACTCCTAGGCAAGAAGGGGTCGTTGCAACAAGGAGTTTGAAGTTGAGAAGAACTCTTTGAAGAATTGTGCATATATAGAAGCAATGCTACTCAGAGCAAGACACACACTTAAAGAGAGAAAAAAGGCAGTTGACAAATTGAGAAAGAAGTAAGATCTGAAGTGTGAAGAAACTTATTAAAGAACTTGGTCCTAGTAGAGTGATAGGCTAAGAGTTTAGCATTCTTGTACTAAAAGTTATTCATTGAGTCGTAAATTGACGTCATCTTAATTCAGTAAGTTATAAACTGAATTAGGAATACGTAGTCTTCAAATTGGGTGAACTAGAAGGCGTTGGAAACACATTCCTTGGGAAGTTTGTGAGTTACTAGGAGTTAGAGCTTATAATCTATTTGATTACAAGAGTTGTAATCTATTGTTGAGAGGCTCATTGAGTTTAGTGAAGTTGGGAAAAATTCTATAGAGGTACAGGTCGTGGTTTTTCACCTTTTGTGAGTCGGGTGTTTTTCACATAAAAACTATTGTGTTCTTTACATACTGCATTTAACTATTTAATTGAAATACGTTAGAGGACTTGATTCATTCATGGACAAACAGATAATTTAGGGAAACAAAACCGTGATTGTGTAGAATATCAGTTTGATGCGGGAAAAACATGAGTGCTGCAGTAATATTATTTTATTGTTACATATAAATCAACCCCATTCTCTCGTACAAAGTCAAATAAAGTACATAAAAGGTCAATTAAGCAACTGGAAATCAATGATTCATGTTATAATAGATATATTTTGTTTAAGGATAGATTTCAATTAGAAACCTCAAGCCAAGAGAGGTTATTATTTTGTATTCACTAAAACCAGCATCTAGGAAGAGTTTTTCCCATTCCTTTTTAGTTCTCTCTTTGGAAGCAAAAGTAATCCTCATGATAAAGTCCATCAAGTGTTGTGCTTGAACAAGTTGCTCCCATTGCTATTATTATCTTCCATTACTATTTCTATGATAATCACTTTCCCTCCCTTTTCCTTACTTGGAATTGACTCTTTGCATTTCTTCAGTAACTTCACACAATCTTGATCACTCCAATTGTGCAAAATCCACTGTTTCATCACGAAACGGCGATTAATTAATTAGTAAATAGTTATGAATATTTCTATTATTATAGTAACATCACAATATTTTTGTTCGTTATGTAAAGTAACTGAATTTTACTTATTATAATAGTTAAGTCACAAAATATTCATTGTTACATTAAAATAACTAGCCTTACCCACCTATAACAATAAAATCACCAAAATTTACCCGCTATGTTGACAAATCAAAACCAAAACCTAAAGTGGGTTATAAGGCTGTGAGTAACTTTAATGTTATAAATCCAGTTACTTTAATGTAACAAAAAATAGTTTTGGAACTTTTACTATTACAGTGAATAAAATACAATAACCCTATTAAATGTGAATTTTCAAAGAACTTATTCGGCTTAAAGTTATCAAAAAATCTAAAAATTTCTCACGAAAAGTCAATCAAAAACATTTTCGACAAGTCAATTTCTGATAGATTATGTCAGAAATAATACGTACCTTGAGTAAGATTGCATTAGCATGAGGAATTTTATCAAACATACTTCCGGCAATAAACTCCAAATTTCCAGTTCCCTTTCGGTCCCCTATGACATGAGGGAGGTCAAGCACAATACTTTTCAAGCTCGGAAAAGCATTGGCGATGGCCATGGCCACTGTGCCAGTGCCACCACCAACGTCCACCAACGAGGTCAAGCCCTCAAAGACACCCTTACAACAGTCAGAAATTAGTAAATTTGAGATCAATCTCGAATCACTAGTCATTGCATTGTCAAAAAAACCACTGAACTCTGGCTCTTCCGCGCAATAATCCCAATGGGATTTTCCATGTGCCGTTTCAAAAGCAGTGGGGAGATCGTCTCGTAACCAATTGCTCACTGAAACAGTCGTATTCAGCACGACAGGATGCTCGGCGAAAAGAAAAAATGATCTCTTGCTAAAGGGATCATCTTCCAGAAGGAGACGGCCAACACCGGTGAGCGAATAGCCGTCTCCTTGTTGTTGGTGGTAATTGAAAAGGCCGGAATGAACTAAAATTCGCATTAAAATGGGGATAAAGGAAGCCTTAGAAGGGTTCAAATTAGGCAAATTGGCAACAAGGTCAGAAAGAGACATGATGGGATTGGCATTTTTGTGAAGGACATCAGGAATTCCTAATTCAATTGCGCATTTTATACATGAAGGGAGCACATAACTCAAAACATAATCCCAACTTTGAACTTCAGCTTGTATTAGCTGATCATTAGCGCAAATGTCATTGTTATTGAGCATTGTGTCAATTAATTAATAGCAATACTACTGCGTTAATTAAGATTTGAATTAGTACTACATACTTTTATAGAGAAACCCCATTGCGTGGAGTATGAGGACTAGATTTAGGGTATTAGGATTAGGTTGAGTTGCATAGCCATCTACATGTTGCTAATTACTGAGTACCAACCCTACATTATATAATACTCCTTCCGTCCCAAATTAAAAAAGAAATGCACAATATTTAAGAGAAAACAATAAATTTATTTCTCTATTAAATAGGGATAATTGGTAAATATAAATTATTCATGTAATTTTATATTAAACAATAATATTTTAAAATTAAATATAAATAATTATATCGCATTTTCGCATATTTATAATCTTGCGACAAAAGGAACGTCCGAAAAAAATATTAAAAGACAAGAAGGAAGATAAGTATATCGCACTTTCACATATTTATAATCTTGTAGCAAGAAGAATGTTCGGAAAAAAATAAATATTAAAAGACAATGAATGAAGATAAGACCACCGTTGCATACAATATATTCATATTTGAAAAAAAAAATACACATGAAATTATGGCAAGATCTAAAATTGAAAAGGGGTCATGATATAGGATTTATTTGATATGAAGAAAAATATATATATATTTTTTTTTTGTATTTGGTTGGTTAAAATTTTTTTTAAAAATGTTTTTTTTTAGAAAAATAAATTCTTGGCAAATAAGAAAAAAGACTTTCCTAATAAAATAAAAGTAGGAAAAATAAGTCACATTGTCTCTTCCCCACCCACATCTCGAACCAACCTCATAGTTTATCTTAGATATATACGGTTGTTTTTAGGATAATATTTCTTACTTGCATGTTTTAAAAAAAAAAATAATCCAAGAAACAACATATTTTTAATTTTTTTTTATAAGAAATAAAAATATTTTTCTTCATATGAACATACTCATAATTATATGAAATCCGTATATGCGACGGAAAAATACATGCATGCGGGAATTATGGCAAGAGATGGAACTGAAAAAAGAGTCGTAGTTACGTATATGGAATTCATATATAGAACTAGGCCTGGGCAAAGAGTCGAGCCGAGCATTTTGAAAAAAAGCTCGGCTTGGCTCGACTCAGTTAAAATTATATTTTGGCTCGGCTCTATAAAAGCTCGATCAAGCTCGGCTAGGTCAAAGCTCGGACTCGATTTAGCTGGCTCGGCTTGGCTCGGTTGACTCGATTTAAGAAATAATATCTTTTTGTTAAGCTCAATTATGAAGTATATTAGAATATAACTTAACATACTATGTTAATTTAACATTATATAATTAATATTTATTCAATGTTAGTGAATTTTTAACCACAATGTAGCTTAAGCCTATTATATGAGTAGTATTTTTATTATTCGTGGGTGCGGATAACTCCCCGTGAGGTAATTGTATGATTTTCCAAGGTAGTAAGTGTTATAGTTCGGTTTGGATTGATTTATTATTATAATCAAAATCAAATCAAGTTTTCAATTATTAAAATCAAGTCAAATCAAACATAATACATATTCATCGATTTGGTTGTTGTCGGATGTGGTTATATTTTTTTTAATTTTTAAAAAGTCTAATGTTATTCGTCTCTTTATTTTTCTTCCTATAATTACAAATAAAAAAAATCATGATTTGTCAACTTATAATCTTTTGATATCCTTTTATTATGGTGGGTATGATTTCTTTGAATTATTGAGAAAATGTCTTGAGATCTATAAGTATTAATTAGGTAATTAAAAAATTTACAAAAAATATAAAAAGTCTAGATAAAAAAGAGTCGGCTCGGGCTCGGTCAAAATGTAGAAAAGCTCGATTGAGCTTGGTTCGGCTTGGCTCAGCTCAGTACTATTTAAAGCTCGGTATACACTCAGCTCGGTTAGGCTCAGCTCGCTCATCTCGATGCCCGGGCGTATATTCAACAGTACCGGGGCAAGACCAAAACTATTTTCTATGAAGAGTGAAAAATATATTTGAAGTATCGCGGGATTTTGAATTTCATACTTGAATTACTAGGTGTGTGAGGTTTTATATCTGAACTATCACCAAATATTTATCGGGACACATTTCAACAATCAAGTGTTCACTTTTTTCCTACCTAAATGATGATGATATTTCAGGCAGAAAAAAACAACAACTGATTATTTTAATAAATATTTAATCATAATTAAAATAAAAAATTATATATCTAATAATTCAATTGTCAAACTCAAAAAATTATAATAGTTCAGATATATTTTTTATCAATAATTTTTCTCTATAT
>JACEIK010001533.1:218856-244105 GCA_018107945.1 Datura stramonium | reverse complement strand
GTATGAAAAATAGAACTAATATATATTCCTGCTAAAATAAATATTTTGTAAAGATAAATACATAACCATTCCAACAAATACATATCTGAAATATTTAAATATATATGTATAACATAATAGCATTATCATGTTGTAATGTATGATTTTGTTTTATTTCATAAATACAATTAAATACATTTATATGTTTTATGAATATATACCTCTTGTTAATCGTTTGAGTGTTTTATTTTCTGCCATTGATGAAACTTTGAATACTCAAAATACAAAACCTTCAAATTTAAAAATATACACAGTCACAAAATTAAATATCTAAATACATAAATTATAAAATGTACAAATATGATTTTTAAAATAAAAAAATAAATCAACTTGAGATTTCAAAATATCATAAAGATTTGAATTAAAATAAATAAATATTTTAGCGAATTAAGGAAGAAAAAATATATATTTAAAATTAAAAAAATATAGAAATCAGGAATGAAACTTACTTGATTTAACAAGATTATGTAACAATTGCGGCGGATTTTGCGAGATTTATGGGCAGTTAAAGGAGGAAAATATGGATTGGAGATGAAGACGATGGAGAGAGAAGATAAGAAATGGGTTGGGTGGGGAATTACTGCAGTAAATTAAGGAACATGGTAAAAAAGTAAAAATACAAAGTAAAAAAATAAAAATGGCACATTAAATGAAATAAAGTCACTATGTGCAATTTTTTAAAACTATGACCATTATATGTAAATAGTTTTTTAAATGTGCTATGATATGTAATTTTTTTTTTAAAAAAAATTTGCTCAAAATTTCGTGTATAAAAACTGTATAAAATATGTATATCTCACTCAAAATTTTGTATATGATAACTGTATAAAATCAGTATAAAATATGTATATCTTGCTCAAGGCTTTAAAAAATTCGCTCAACATCGGTATTAAATGTGTATCTAATAATATATAATTTGTATAAAAATTCATATCACATTTGTGAAAATTTAATACATCTACAACAAACATTATACACAACTTTCATACAAATTTGATACGACCACAATAACATAAACTTAAATATATATAACTTTAATATAGTTTTATTCAAAACCACATCAAATCTACATTAGATTATCCTAAATTTGAGATATAAGCTCCCCAAAGTGTTCTCTAATTTTTGTAACCATACCCATTTCAAAAATTTTTAAAACCAAAGTTTCAACTTGAAGCTTCAAACTTCATCCATGGTGGATTCAAGATAAATATTTATTCAAAACCACATCAAATCTACACCAAATCATCCTAAATTTGAGATATAAACTCCAAAAGATGTTCTCAAATTTTTGAACCACACCCAATCCGAAATTATTTTAATTTTTCAAAATCAAATTTCAACTTTGAAACTTCAAAAATTCATACATGGTGGAATTCGAGATTTTAATTTATAATTTTTTTGGTAAATTGGAGAAATAAAGAAAAAAGAAGAAATAAAGAAGAAGGAAAGAAGAAGGAGGAGGAGGAATAATAATTTTTTTTAAAAAAATTCATCAATACTGGAATTCGAGATTTTAATAAAAAAAATCATCAATGGTGGAATTCAAGATTTTAATTTACAAAGAAAAAATTAGTAAATTCGAAAAATAAAGAAGAAGGAAGAAATTGGTAGAATATGTGTAGCGGAAGCAAGCATAATGGATCAATCAACTTACATGAATAACTAGACAATAACAATGGATTAAGTTACGTATTACTAACCTCTTGAAGCTTTTGCACAAAACGTCCAACTCACTTTCCAGGTCCGCGGTCTTCTGCTGTAGCCTAAAAAATCTTTGAGTAGGAAATACTTGTGTGGGCAAGTACTACTTCTCACAAAGGTGTAATTTCCATGGAAGAAGAGGTCCTATATAGCCACGTTTTTTGGGGTGTAAAACCCTAATCCCAAAATGTGTACAACTTTCCTTTCTAGAAGTTTTTTCAAAATCTTGCAGGATTTTACTACTTCTAGAAAACTGATTTCTTCCTTTTCAAGTTCATTAATTAATAAAGCATAACAGGGACCACATATTTAATTAGTGAGCTTTCAAGTACGGTATTAATTCGCAAATTGAATGAATTAACCTAACGTAATAAATTACAGGTTATTTCACTAAAAATCCGTAATTGTACTCCTCAGTATAACTTCAAAATCGTTCACTAAATCTTATTTAACTTCTCATGTTAAGATTACAAATATCAGCCAGTAAAATTAAATTTCTAACTATTTAATTCACTGATTAATTTAATCTTTTATTCATACCCTTAACTTATTTCATGTGACAGATACAAAAGCCACCTGCAGGATTTTCATATGAAAACTTCTAAGCAATCATAGAGTAGTATCATCAATCTCAAAGTCGAGAAATGAATTCCATCAACTAATTATTATTTCACAAATATTATTTGTCATCATCCAACCTATCGAAAATATTTTAACTCACGAAAGAGTTTCAGCCTTTGATAAATCAAGATAACAAACAAATTACATTGATCAAAATAACTATATCAAGATTAAAAGTACACGTATATTTAATGATCTAAATAAGATGTTTCATAAAATTCAGAACATAAACACTCATCTCTCTTTAGTCCGTTCAATACACACAAAATGTACTAGAACAAGAAGTTGGAATCCGACCATTTCCATAATCAAGAATAAATTATTTTAAATTTTGTGCTACAATCATACCGATGTATTTGTCCAATTTTCATCTTAGATTGTGAACATATATAAACTTTATACTTATAAGAACTGACGATTTAATCTTCCGTGTATAAGCTAAACTCTATACACTAAATCATCTACTATATAAGTAAAGGACACACATGCAAAATGATCAATTTAAAATAAGACTTTATTAATCTAAATAAATAAAATAAAAGTCTTACATAAATATAAAACATAATACTATACTTAACCGCATGGTTTATAGTATATCCTAACAATCTCCCACTTAGACTCATAACCATGCACCTATACTTTTAACGCCCGTTCTTTCTACATGCTTATCAAAAAGCTTCTGTGATAAGCTCTTTGTAAACGGGTCTGCCAAATTGTCTTCTGATGTAATCTTCAAAACCTTCATATCTCCCTTCTGATTTATGTCCTGAATTAAGCGATATTTTCTCTTAATGTGTTTGCTTCTTTTATGACTTTAAGGTTCCTTTGAGTTTGCAATCGCAACACTATTATCACAATAAAGTTTAATTAGTGCTTGAACCGAAGGAATTACTCCAAGCTCTTTCAGAAAATTTCGAAGCCAAACAGCCTCCTTAGTTGCCTCATAGGCAGCTATATACTCGGATTCCATGGTTGAATCAGCAACACATAATTGCTTGATACTCCTCCAACTTATGGCTCCACCTCCTAAAGTAAACGCATATCTCGAGTTAGATTTTTTATAATCCTTATCTGATTAAAAATTCAAATCTGTATACCCAATGGGCACTAGATCATCAGAGTAAAAAACCAGCATATAATCTCTAGTCCTTTTCATATACATGATTATATGCTTAACCGCATTCCAGTGTTCATTTTCAGGAGTTTGAAATCCACTAACCATGCCAACAACAAAGAAGATGCTAGGTCTAACGCATAACATAATATATATATGAGACTCCCTATAGTAGAAGCATAAGGGATTTCTATCATCCTCTTTATCTCGTCAGTCATTTTGGGAAACTAATTCTTCGATAGAGAAATTTTATACCTAAAAGGAAGAAATCTCTTTTTGAAATCTTGCATGCTAAACCTGGTAAGAATAGTATCAATATAAAGTGCTTGAGACAAGCCTAATATCCTTTGCTTGCCATCTCGCATGAGCTTGATCCCAAGGATATGAGTCACTTCACCAAGTCTTTCATATCAAAATGTGAGGACAACCACACCTTGAACAATTTCAGTACGCTCACATTATTTTCTATGAGCAAGATTCATCTACGTACAGAATTAAAAATACTACTTTATCTCCCTTCTACTTTTTATAGATACATAACTCATTGTCACATTGATCAAAACCAAAAATCTTAATTGAATTGTTAAAACAAGTATTTCATGCCCTAGATGCTTGTTTCAACCCATAAATGGACCTTTTCAGAACAAGTGTTTCATGCCCTAGATGCTTGTTTCAACCCATAAATGGACCTTTTCAGCTTACACAATGTGTTTTCATTACAACTTTTTACGAAACCCCCTGGTTGTGCCATATATATGCACTCATCAAGACTTTCTATTAAGGAAGACCGTCTTTACATCCATCTTCCAAACCTCATAATCATAATGAGCAGAAATGGATAAAAGAACTCTAATGGATTTAAGCATGGCTATCGACAAAAGGGTTTTCTCTAGTCAATTCATTTTTTTTGGCTAAACTCTTTTGCAACAAGTCTAGCTTTAAAGTTTGCACTTTTCCATCGGCTTCTCTCTTTTTCTTATAGATCCATCTATAGCCAATGATTTGACTTCCACAGGTGGTTCTACAAGATTCCAGGCTTGATTGGAGATTTCATAGCGACAATCTACTTTTTGGTATTTATATCTTATAGTGCTTTTGAGTAATTAAGAGGTTATGTATTAGGATTTTTAGGGAGTCTATCATAATATTCTCCCAAGAGCGCAAACCAAATAGATTTTGTAATAACTCTTCCACTACGACGATTCACTACATTATCAACCACATTTATCTGATCTTACGGTTGAACCACAACATCACTTTCAAAAACTAAATCTTGATTATGATAAACTTCTTCCTCAAGCACAGACTGCTCGACAAGTGCAGGCTGATCAACATTACTCCCACTATCTTGAGATAGTGAGATGTCAGGCCTATGCACTTGTGCCTCCCTTTGTCTATTAACATCGCTCCTACTACGATAATGGAGTGGTATGTTAATACTTGCTTGTGAAATTTATTCTTAGGATACATTATTAGTTATTCCATTGCTCAATTCCTGTAAAATGAGTTTACTTCTTGGAACATGATTCATCAAATAGTCCTCCTCCAGAACTTGACATTTGTTGTAGTAATTACCTTCTTTTCTTTAGGAAAATAAAACAAACCACATTTTATTCCTTTTGGATATCTAAAAAAAAACACATACTTCTGTCCTTGATTCTGACTTATCAATTTTTTCCTTTAGCACATGTGCTAGACAATCCCATATCTGAATATGTCTGAGACTAGGTTTTCGCCCAGTGCAGAATTCTATTGGAGTTAAAGGTATTGATTTGGAAGGAACCTAGTTCAACAGGTAATTTTTTGTATCGAATGCATCTCCCCAAAAGGAAAAAGGCAAATTAGAATAACACAATATTGATCTTACCATTTCCAAAAGAGTTATATTTTTTTCTGTTACACCATTTTATTGTGGTGTTTTCGGAGCAGAAAATTGAGACGTAATTCAACAGAAGAATATTCACCACCACGATCAGATTACGATGATTTAATATATTTATCATGTCTCTTCTCCATTTTCACCTTAAATTCTTTGAACTTGTCAAAACATTCAGACTTATGATGCAACATGTAAACATATCCATATTTAGAGTAGTCATCTGTGAATATCACAAAATACTTAAAACCACCTCTTGCTTGTATATTCATGGGACCACACAAACCAGAGTGAATTAATTCCAACTTATCTTTAGCTCTATTTCCCTTAGAAAGAAAAGGTCTCCTAGTTATTTTTTCTTCTAAATGGGATTTGCAGGTTGGTAGTGCCTCCACTTTCAATAAAATCAAAGGTCCATCAGAAATCAATCTCGAAATCCTGTTTAGGTTTATATGTCCTAGTTGCAAGTGCCACAAGTAAGTTTGACTCAATTTATAAATACGTTTTCTTTTATTGAACAGATAAATGCGTGTTCCTTTGGTTGTAACAAATTTGGAGGTGTTTCAAGTACAAATAGGTCATGTACTCTAGCAACATTATAGATAAAATGCTTATTAAATTTGATAACAGCAGAATTATTATCAAAATATATATTATAACCAGCATCCATCATTTTGAAATTGAAAGCAAATTCCTTCTAATAGAAGGTACATAGAGAACATCTTTTAAATCTAAAACTCTAGAACTATTGAAAGAAATACTAATATCTCCTAAAGCTAAAGTTGGTGCTGGTTCGCCATTAGCTTGAAAAATGCAAATTTCATTCTCACTTAGCCGTCGCGTTTCCCGAAACCCTTGTAAAGAAGTGCAGATATGATTAGTGGCTCCCGGATCTACAATCTATAGCATCATAGAAATAGCCGCTAAATAAGTTTCAATGACATTTAAGTAAGAAGAATTACCTTGCTTGATTAATTTAGCCAAGTAGCCAGGACATTGCTTCTTGTGATGCCCAGGATGCTTGTAATGATAGCACTTGCTTATTGGCATAGCCACATCACCATTCACAATTTCAGATGCCTTGGGAGGTCTCTTCTTTTTCTATCCACCTTTTATCTTAGAAGAAGAAGCTCTCTCAATATTCAGTGCCACAACATGAGCTTGCTGTTTGATAATGAACCCGATTGCTTGTAGCTCTTTTGTAATACCCTGAAACTTTACTAGACCAGACTCAAACCTTGAAAGAAAAATCTAGAAGAAAACTAGAAAAATGCCTCAGAACGACTGAGACAACGAGTCGTGGTCAGCTCCAGCGACCCATTGTGTCAGTCGCGGTCAGCAGGGTTTGGTCCCTCGGGAACCCATGAGACAAGAAACGACCCGTTGTGAGAAACAACAAGTTGTCTTGTCAATCGTGTTTTCCCCAGCACATAAATCATTTTCAAGACCCCATGATTCAACTAACGAGTGTTTGTCAGAAACAACGACCCGTTGTGAGAGTCGTTGGGTGAAAACCCAGAAATACCCTTCCAGTGAAGACGAATGGAAACAACGACTCATTGTTTTCCATGAGTCGTTGTCATCAACCGTCGTGTCAACTTAGAGCATTTTTAGAAATCCTTCGAGTGAACCTAATGATTAGACACAATGACCCGTTGGGTCCACCAACGAGTTGTTGTGTCACCTGTCGTCAGACCCTCCAGGTTTCCTTTTACAGTGGCCACGGGAGGAACCAACAACCCGTTGGTTCATCTAACTAGTCGTGGTGAACCCCGTTGCTAGATACAATATTTTCTAGTCCCAGGCAGTGGGACCAATGATAGGTCCCAACAAGTCGGGGTCATAACCAATGACTCATTGAGTGACTCGTTGGGACCCTGTCATCCAGTTTTTAAATTTTATTTCTAGGGTTATTTTTATAATTTTCCACCTATTTAGTCCCTAAACTATGTTTTTAAGCATTATTTCATAGATATTTGGGGATTGAACGGTTTTCCCCCTCATTCCCCACGTTAAATCGCAAAAAGAACGATCGTACTTCTTCACTCAAGAAAGAACTAGGTTTCCTCATCAGTGCAGAATTTCAAGCTTTCTTCCTCAGGAATTTCTAAGCTAGGTATGTGGAAATTCAATAAGGGAATAGTTCTTACCTTATGTCTTCAAAATCTTCCCTATCTTATCTATCAGTTCTAGCCCTAAACTTTCTAATGTGAATAAATTATATGTCAGACTTCGATTATAGCATGTGGAATATTGTCTATGTTGATGGTTGTTATATTTCCACTACCTAGTTATCATGTTAATACTCCTTCTTGTAAGGATGGTTTATCCCTAGCCTTGAATGCAGTAAACTAGAATTTTGCCTGTTGGATTAGTTATTCCTTGTGACTTGATTCTATTAGTTTGGGTTTCCTATATTGCTAGAAAATGTTGAGATTTCAGTTAGATGCTTGTTAGTCCCATCTCAGTCAATTATTAGTATATTCAGTATAATCCAGAAATGTCAGCTGATCAGTTTGACTACAGTTAATTCTTGAGGTGTCAGTGATGCCTCCCAGTTATCAGTATTAGATTTTAGTGGTTCTTTAGGCAGTGATGACACTTCCAGATAAGCAGCTCTGACCAGCCTTAAGATCCCAATCTCAAATTACTGTTTGTTCTTTAGACGGTTACAATGCTTCTAGATAAGCAACTCTGACCAGTCTGAGAACACCAGTTACAGAATTCGTTCCGATAAGACTCTCAGGGTACTTCCAAATAGGTATTCCTGACTTAGTCTTGGCCCCAGTTTTGAGCTATCAGCTTAGTAATCAGTCTAGGACTATCTAATGGGAGGAGGACTTAGCACCGAGCGGATCGGGGTTCCAGTGATGAAGGGCGTACTTACGCACTTCATAGGCATATTTTTCCCACACTTTACTATGTTTTGAGAACATATTATATGTGTTTGCATGTGTATGTTATATATTTGTGAAAATGACTAACGCACATGATTAGTTGATTAGAAGGAACAAAGAAGTCATATATCTACTATTATAAATACCCGTTTACTTTTATGTAATAGGAAGTTTTGGAAAGAAGTTTGTTTGAGAACAATTTTTGGATACGTTTTAGAAGACATAAGTTTGGGAGATACGATTGTAAAGTTTTATTTCACAAACATACTTTGAGAAGATTGTTGAATTGTTCTTCCTTATTGTTTGCAATAATCAAGTGAGTTTCTTCCTATCATTGTTGTAAGTATTAATTTATACTTTTTTCTGAATGTTATGAATTTTCTTATAATCATGAGAGATTAAAACCTGCACAACTAGGATTGTGGGAACCATGACGAATTAATACACATAGATAAAATACTTAGTGATTCTTGAACGGAGTTTATGCATGTATTGTTTTTCCCTTTATTTTAATTGTTTCTTAACAGTTGCAAACGTTGTAAGTTTTCTTATTCTTACTCATCGGATAGTGTTTTTCTCCAGTATAATAATGAAGTTAGTTCAACCACACTTTGCAACCGACAAGTTCTCCAGAAAAACACTGTAAAGTAAATTCAACATAAACTAAGCTATGGCCGACAAGGCTACCAACTAACAGTTAAACAAGACCCCACACGACCAACAAGAAGATAAAACACATATGGGCCCCACACGGCCAACAACAACTAACCATAGGGAATTAGAAATAATTTGCAAGCCTCTAGGAGTGATATACTAGTCGAGCCGGGGCCTCGACCTAGCCGTAAACTGTAAACACAAAAATAGAGTCAACCTTCTAACTATGAGTCTCGGAGAAAAGGAGTCGAATGCACTGCTAATCTTGCTGAAAACTAGGAAGGTCCTGGTCCGTGTCTATCCGCACCTGCAGGAAAGTAATGCAGTGCCCCAAGAAGGGCGTCAATACAATATGTACTGGATATGTAAGACAGTAACTGTAAATAACTGAATGAACTGAAATGAGACTAAAAGTAACTAAAAAGAAAGGATAGGAATACCACCTGATCAGCTGAACTTCTACTGTCTAATTTATTAGTAACTAATACAAACAAAAACCTTACCTGACTCCCATAAGTCGGAAGGTACAGCCAACACAAAATAACCCACTCGGGCCCCCCATAAGCCCTGATGAGTACACTTCAGTCTATATACCCCTAACAAGGTCATACTGAATCATCTAGCAACTATAGCCGTCCTACCAGTCCCCTAGATCTGTAACTGAGCCTGCTCGACCCCTGAACTGTAGCTGTGTCTGAGTCCGGTAGACTCCTGATATCTGATATCCGCACCAGGCTCGACAGGGGGTGTAAGGTAGTGCCGATCAACATAAAATAGTCCAGCCATGGAATGAACTGTATGAGGACCTTGGTCCCTATCTTCGTCCCTTGCGGACGGCATACCGCTCCTTGGAGCGACGTCATCTCGCCCTTGGCGGACATCGACATGGCTAGTAACCCTGGGGTTGGTCAGGGAAGGCTATACAGACATAATCAATCCCCAAACTAAATATGGAATACTTGATCTCAGCTAATAACAACAGCTAGCCATAATAGATATGCTTATGATCTTCTTACTGGGATTCAGACTGAGTTATAATACTAAAAGAACTAACTTGCACAAAATATTTGCCTTAACATACCTAGATCGCCGATTTCTGATTAACTGATGGGTTTCAGTTCGTATTCAATAGCTCTTTCCAGTTGTATTTGTATTACTAGGAGAATAAGGCTAATTTTAGTACTAAATTTAGCCAAAACAATAACTTTCAATATAAATATCAACTCTACTTCAACTTGACAGAAAATGGGCGGAAACATATAATTTCTCAAAAGTTCAGAAGGAGAAATACTCACTTGAAGTCTGGATCGTAATTAAATTAGCTTGGAGTAATTCTGACAATTTTACTTAGTGGAGTTACGATTTGCCGGGCGAATTTCATAAAATTAACTCCGTAGTAATGCCCCTTATGACCTTAAACTTCGATATCCGAAGTTAATTGGAATTTGGACAGCGTTTGACAACGTAAACTGAAGAAATTTATATAGAAATGACGGTTCTCTACTGTACGGGACGAAGAACATATATATATGTATGAAACCAAATGAAGCCACTCAATATATATATAATCTTGGGCGGTGGACAGGGGGTCCATGGCACAGACCCCAATGCACCAATTCACAAGCGTGGCACGGAGCCCAACGCACAGGGAGGGGGTCCGTGACACGCCGCCCCTATCGCGGCCTGCTCTGGCCTTCTCCCATGCGGTCCCAATTCCATGCTCGTTCGACCTTTCCTCAGGCCCTTTCTCGTATGTGTTGTACTCTAAAACTCTTGACTAATGTACGAATAGGCCGACTACATGTTAGAAACTTACGGGGTGTAACATCCTCCCCCCTTAGGAACATTCGTCCTCGAATGTCACTTTAGCTTATGGGAGTCTAACTCTTTTAACTAAAATTCTGGAAAAATTTTGGTAGAGTCTCCCCTGTAATATGGACTATCTGAAAACCCTGAAATGCAGAAGAGTTCAACCCAGACATTTTTCATCACACTATAGCAATTGTTTCTCAACAACATTGTACCCAACTGAGCAATATATGTAACACACATCACAAAACAAAACTGAATTGTAAACGTACCTTAACTGCATGGTCTGGCTAAGTCTCGAACAAGTGAGGATACTTGGACTTCATATCATCCTCAGCTTCCCAGGTTATCTCTTCTCTATTCCTACTTCTCCACAGTACCTTAACAGAAGTGATATCTTTAGTCCTCAGCCTACGAACCTGCCGATCTAATATGGGTACTGGAAACTCTTCATAGGCTAACTTCTCGGTAATCTGAACATCCTCAACTAGAAAAATTTGGGACGGATCTCCTATGCACTTCCTTAACATCGACACATGAAAGACCGGGTGGACAGATTCTAATTCTGAAGGCAAATCTAGCTCGTATGCCACCTGACCTATTCTCCGGAGGATTTGGTATGGTCCTATAAATCTCAGGCTAAGCTTGCTGATAACGCTCAAACCACACTTCCAACTGAAGTATGAAGTGGACATTTTCAATAAAGAACCCAACTTAGAGGTTGGGGTCGATCCCATAGGGAATATGGAAGATCTAGATAACAGCCGATAGATGAACTTATATAGTAATTACTTCACTATGGGGGAAATTCTAATAAAAATCAATAATAAAAATAAGCAGCAGTTAAGATTATATTTTTGAATCAATAATTAAAGGATAACTAGGGTTTGTGTTCCCCATGGGCTCATAACAACTTTGGGTATACACTCGTGAGCTTTACCAATACTTACTTACAGAATTGATAACTTAGGTTCATTCAAACGAACGACCAATCCCTATTGAATGACTATCCTCAATTACTCGACCAAGTCTCATGAGTTTTGCAAACTAACCGTTATCACTAAGTTCCACATATAACTATCCTGCGACCACAACTCAAGTTAATACAATAATCATGAAAATCAAGGCTCTGTTGTAATTCTCTTTTCCTAATCTCTACCTCTTCGACCAAAGAAAGTAAATAATTCACGCACTTCCTAACGTTGCGCACCGCTAAGAATCATTAAAGATGAAGAGACCGGAATATAAGTAATTAGTATTGGTTTTAGACCCTAACTTGTTATTCCACCATAGTTCCCACAACCCTAGCTATGGAGGTTTTAGCCTCTCATAGTTGTTAGATAGTGAATTGTGCTCATGATTGAAAACATAAAACAATACTTACAAAGATGATTGAGAAAAACAATTCCTTCAATTAAACCGCGAAATCTTGAATAACAAGTAGCAAGAACAAAATGAATTCAAGAAAAGATTGATCACAAGGTTGAACCAACTCAATTCTCTCTTCCAACGATGTAAAATTACTTACTACAATGTTTTCCTACTAGAATTAAGTCTATTCGTCGTCCTCTTCTCTAAAAAATAAAACATAAAAAGTATTTATATAGACACAAGAATCCTTTTCCAAAACTAACAGGATTGCTTTCCATATCTGTAGTCGACCTCGTCACGGGTCCACCTATGACTCGTAGGGGCTTCTCACGGACCGTGACAGCTACTCGTAGCTTGAAGTGTTGGCTGAATTTTGGCTAAGTGTTGGGCTAAGGTACGATTCGTACCAACATCCTACAACTCGTACATTACACCCGTAGCTGATCTTGATACTTTGAACTCTGTCTGAACTTCACCATGACCGGTTATGGTACGACTTGTACCTCCTTCTCACAGGTCGTATGGTGCTCTCGTACTGAGAATCAGCCTCCTGTGCAATTCTTCTAGATTTCATCACGCCTGGCTTCCCAAGACTCGTACCACCATGGTACGATCCGTGAAAAGTCTCATAAGATCAATCTTCCAGGTTAAACTGTCAGCTTCTTATCAAGGCCCTCATACGAATCGTAGGTCCATCCTGTGGATCGTAATGTGGATTGCCCTTTTTGCCCTTTTTTGCACACTTTTAGCTTCCTTTTGCCATTTATTGTTCCAACACCCATTTATCCTGAAATCAAAGGAAAAGTGCCTCATATCTACATAAATATACCTAAATCCATGATGTTTTCTTAGTTTTGAGCATCAATAGTGCTGTAAATATCACTTTCCCTTTTTACCAAACCTCATCACACCTTTCATCGGTGAAACTTTCAGAAATACCCATTCACCTACACTGAACTCCATGTTTCTACGCCGTACATCAGCATAAGATTTCTGGCGGCTTTGAGCTGTTAGCAGACGTTCTCTGATAAGTTTTACTTTCTCTTCTGACTGGTGGATTATGTCTGTTCCAATTAACTCCGATTCTCCAACCTCGAACCACCCAACTGGGGACCTGGATTTTCACCCATATAAGGCCTCATAAGGTGCCATTTGGATTGCTTAATGATAACTTCTATTATAAGCAAATTTAATAAGGGGTAAATGTTCATCCTAACTGCCCCCAAAGTTTAGCACACACGCTCATAACATATCCTCGAGCGTTTGAATTATACATTCTGCTTGCCTGTCTGTTTGAGGATGGAAGGCCGTACTCAGGTTAATCTGCGTCCAAGGCCCTTCTGAAAGGACTGGCAGAATTTAGCTGTAAATTGTGCCCCTCTGTCAGAAATAATTGATACTGGAACACCTTGCGACCGGACTATCTCTCTGATATACAGTTCAGCATAGTCCTTGGCTGAGAAGGTAGCTCTGACTGGTAGAAAATGGGCTGACTTTGTCAATCTATCGACAATCACCTAGATAGAACCAAATCTGTGTTTGGTACGGGGTAGTCTAGTTACAAAGTCCATATTAATAGCTTCCATTTCCACGTAGGCACTGCTATCTCCTGTGTCAACCCGTTGAGTTTTTGATGTTCTGCCTTTACCTGCTGGTAATTAGGACATTATGCTACAAATTTTGCTACTTCCTTCTTTATTCCCGACCACCAGTAAATTTCTTTTATGTCATGATACATATTTGTTTAACATGGGTGAAGGGAATAACGAGAATAATGCACCTCTGCCATGATCTGCTGGCGAAGTCTTTCCACATCTGGAACACAAAGGCGACCCCTATATCTGAAGAGCCCGTCTGCGGTTACCTTAAAAGCTGATACTTCCCCTCGTTGAGCTTTATCTCTAAGCTGGACCAGGTTAGGATCTTTATATTGCCGTTCTTTCACCTCTACAACCAAGGATGATACCGCAATATTTTGAACCACTGCTCCACTTTCCCCCGAGTCTACAATTCAGACGGCAAAACTAACTAACTGATGGAATTGTCGGGCTAGTTCCCTCTGTTCAGGCTCCAAATGTGCCAAACTTCCCATGGATTTGCGACTGAGGGCATCTGCTACAACATTGGCTTTCCCTGGGTGATATAAAATATTCATGTCGTAATCCTTCAACAGTTCTAACTAGCGACGCTGCTGCAGATTCAATTCTTTTTGCGTAAAAATGTACTGAAGGCTCCTATGATCAGTAAAAATGTCTACATGGACGCCATACAGGTAGTGCCTCCATATTTTTCAAGCATCAACTACTGCAGACAATTCCAAGTCATGGGTCTGGTAGTTCTTTTCATGCTTCCTCAGTTGTCTGGAAGCGTAAGCAATCACCTTACCATGTTGCATCAAAACACATCCTAACCCGAAGTCCGAAGCATCACAGTACACTGCATAACCCTCTGACCCTTATGGTAGAGCTAATACTGGTGCTGATGTCAATCTATTTTTCCACTCGTGGAAGCTCTATTCACATGCTTCAGTCCATTGAAATTTAGCTGCTTTTTGAGTTATCTTAGTCAAAGGTGCTGCTAAGGTAGAAAATCCTTCTACAAACCTTCTTTAATACCCCGTTAAACCCAAGAAGCTGCGTACCTCAGTCTGAGCGGTAGGTCTAGGCCATATTTTTATTGCCTCAATCTTCTGCAAATCTACCTGAATACCAACATCTGACACAATGTGGCCTAGGTAGGCCACTGAATTCAGCTAAAATTTCACATTTAGAAAACTTCACATATAGTTGGCGATCACTGAGAATCTGGAGGATCGTTTGTAGATGATCTCGGTGATCTGCCTCTAAATGGGAATACATTAGGATATCATCAATAAATACTATCACAAACAAGTCCAGATACGGCCTAAAGATGTTGTTCATCAAATCCATGAACACTGCTGGAGCATTCGTCAACCCGAAGGACATGACTAGAAATTCAAAGTGGTCATACCTGGTCTTGAAAGCGGTTTTTGGAATATCCCTCTCACGAACCCGAACCTGATGGTACCCAGACCTTAAATTGATCTTTGAGAAATACTTTTCCCCTTGTAACTGGTCAAACAAGTCATCTATTCTAGGAAGCGGATACTTATTCTTGATAGTGACTTTATTCAGCTGTCGGTAGTCTATACACATGCGGAGGGAGCCATTCTTATTTCTCACAAATAGGACTGGCGCGCCCCACGGTGAAGTACTCGGCCAAATGAATCCCTTATCTAACAGATCTTTCAATTGTTCCTTCAATTCCCTGAGCTCGGCAGGAGCCATTCGGTACAGAGGGATGGATATGGGCTGAGTACCTGATAATAAATCAATTGTAAAATCGATCTCCCATTCTGGGGTAATACCAGGAAGTTCATCCAGGAATGCGTCTGGAAATTCATTGACTACGGGGATGGACTGGAGAGTTGGGGACTCGGCTTGAACATCCTGAATCCTGACAATATGATAGATGCAACCCTTTGCTATTAACTTCCTTGCCCGAAGATAGGAAATAAACCTACCTTTTGGCGTGGCTGCGTTACCTTTTCACTCCCATACTACCTCCCCTGAAAAGTGGAATCAGATAGTTTTGGTCCAACATTCAACATTGCAATAGCATGACGCCAACCAATCCATACACATAATTGCATCAAAATCAATCATTTCTAGTTCTATCAAATCTGGTAAAGTCTGATGATCAATAACATCTACTGTGCATCTTCGGCATACCCTCTTGGCTATGATAGAATCACCGATAGGAGTAGACACTGAAAAAGATCACTGAAGCAATTCTGGCATAATACCGAACTTCTGGGCCACTAATGGGCTAGCATAAGACAAGGTGGATCATGGGTTTATCAGTACATAAATAGAACGAGAGAAAATGTCTAGCATACCTGTCACCACATCCGGTGACGACTCTGACTCCTGTCATCCTAGTAAGGCATAAGTGTGACCTAGACCAGTGCCTGAACTAGATGCCCCTAGTCTGCCTCGGCCTCTGCCGGCTCGAATTGAGGGCCTACGCCCTGCTGGAGATGTTGGGGCACGTAATCCTACTGAAGATCTATCTTGTTGGTCTTGATCACTCTGACCCCTGGATGGATAATCCCTCATCCGATGACCCTCCTGTCCACACGTGTAACATGCCGTGGAACCATACCTGCATGCCCCAGAGTGACGTCGGTTGTAGATAGGGCAAGGTGGCACGATAAATCTACTCTGCTCTGACCCCCTCTGCTGCTGCGAGCCTGATGGTCGTGAACTCTCGCCGGGTCCTGACTGCCCCCGACGACCAGACCTACTCCCCTGCTGCTATTGTGAAGGTGGGGGTCTAGGTGGTCTATCTAATAATTGTGGCCTGGGTCCGCCCTGAAATTCTGCCTGCACATCACTCGGTCTAGTCCTGTTGCACTATTCTTGACTTTCCCTCTCTATCTCCCGCTATCGTTGCCCGATTCCCTCGATATTCTGGGAAAATGCTTAGACACAGGCAATATCCATGTCCTCTCGCAGAGTCACCGTGATACAAGTCTCTACATATTCTGGATTCAGCCCCATAATAAACCGGTGCACCCTAGCTGGCATGGTATCTACAAAAGCCGGTGCATATCGGGCCAGGGAATCAAACCTCATAGCATACTCCCGAACACTCATCGAGCCTACTCCAAGTGCAAAAACTAATCTACCCAGGCCTGTTGGATCTCCCACAGCAAGTAATGGTCTAAGAAGGCTTCTGAAATACTGTACCAAGTCAGAGGGGGAACATCTCTACCTCGGGACCTTTCCTAACTCTTGCACCATAATATTGCTATGTCTTGTAGTCAAAACACCGCTAACTTAACCGATTCTACAGGTGTAGCATGCATTACTCTGAAGATCCGCTGCGGCTGGTCCAAAAAGTCTTGAGGGTTCTCGTCTCGGTCCGTCCCCATAAATTGCGGGGGACTTAGAGCAAGGAACTCTCGAACCCTTGAACTACCGGGTCCTCCCGAAGACTCTGCAACTACGGGTGCCACTGGCTGACGCTGTGCAGCCATCATATGAGCCAGCATAATAAAAACATTCTTAACCTCTTGATCTGATGGTGTCGGTATAGAAACTGCTGGAGGTGGTACCGACACTTCTACTGCTCCAGATGGTTCCTAATGGAGAAGAGATTGCGGGGGACATCGAGATGGAGCCTCCCTGTCACCCCCAGATCGGGCCAACTTTGGCTGAGTCACCCTTCTAGTGCCCTCCCCTGCTGCAATGTCCAACTTCCAGCCAATCGTAGTATGTCGCGACTCTGACATTTCTCTGTAGATAAGAAGAATATGGTAAGCTTAGGGACTCGACCCTTTACTGTACAGCTCTATATAACGATTGGAAAAGAAGGTTGAGTGACCATCTTATCATGCCTCGCAGCCTCTTGCCTATAGAATGTGGTGCACAACACATCCATAGTAAAGACTCTACTTAGCACGACTTGCAAAATCCTTGGGATACGACTTGCTCTGATACCAAGTTTGTCACGTCCCACCTTAGGAGGCATGACTAGCACCTGGTGCCCTTACTAGGATCTAAACTAGCCTGAATAAGCTTACGCACCTCTGGTGCATAACTAATGCTAATTCTCAAATCAAGAAAACAACGGGCTATATCTCAGTTGTAAACATAGCCCTTGGCCGACAAGGCCTTATAGCCACCTGTAAAAGAAAACAGCTAACCAGAAATAGGTAATAGTAGGAAATCCTATGCGGGCCGACAAGACCACCATGATGTCTAGTTATGACTGTAAAGTAAATCCAGCATAAACTAAGCTATGGTCGACAAGGCTGCCAACTAACAGCTAAACAAGGTCCCACACGGCCAACAACAAGATAAAACACATATGGGCCCCACATTGCCAACAACAACTAACCACGGGGAGTTAAAAACAATCTGCAAGCCTCTAGGAGTGATATACTGGTCGAGACGGGGCCTCGACCTACCCTAAACTGTACACACAAAAATAGAGTCAACCTTCTAACTATGAACTCCGGAGGAAAGGAGCCGACTGCACCGCTAATCTGGCTGAAAACTAGGAAAGTCCTGGTCTGCATCTATTCGCACTTGCAGGCAAGTAATGCAGCGCCCCAGAAGGGCGTTAGTACAATATGTACTGAATATGTAAGGTAGTAACTGTAAATAAGTAAATGAACTGAAATGAGACTAAAAGTAACTGAAAAGAAAGGATAGGAATACCACCTGATCAGCTGAACTTCTACTGTCTAATTTATTAGTAACTAATACAAACAAGAACCTTACCTGATCGAAATAAGCTGGAAGGAACAACTAGCATAAAATAAACCACTCGGGGCCCCCATAAGCCCTGGTGAGTACACTTCAGTCTATATACCCCTAACTAGGTCATACTAAATCATTTAGCAACTATAGTTGTCCTACCAGTCCCTTGGGTCTGCAACTGAGCCCGCTCGGCCCCTGAACTGTAGCTGTGTCTAAGTTCGGTGGACTCCTAATATCTGATATCCGCACCCCGGGCACCAGGCTCGACAGGGGGTGTAATATAGTGCCGATCAACATAAAATAGTCCAGCCATAGAATGAACTGTATGAGGACCTTGGACCCCATCTTCATCCCTTGCGAACGACATATCACTCCTTGGAGCGACGTCATCTCGCCCCTGGGGGGCGTCGACACAGCTAATAACCCTGGGGTTGGTCAGGGAAGGCTATACAGGTTTAATCAATCCCTAAACTAAACATGGAATACTGATCTCAGCTAATAACAATAACTAGCCATAATAGATATGCTTTTGATCTTCTTACTGGGATTCAAACTGAGTTATAATACTAAAAGAACTAACTTGCCGAAGACATTTGCCTTAACATACCTAGATCGCTGATTTCTAATTAACTGACGGGTTTCAGTTCGTATTCAATAGCTCTTTCCAGTTGTATTTGTATTACTGGGAGAATAAGGCTAATTTCAGTACTAAATTTAGCCAAAACGGTAACTTTCAATATAAATATCAACTCTACTTTAACTTGATAGAACATGGTCGGAAACATATAATTTCTCAAACGTTCAGAAGGGAGAAATACTCACTTGAAGTCTGTGATCGTATAGAAATTAGTCTGGAGCAATTCTGACAACTTTGACTCGTTGGAGTTACGATTTGCCGGACGAATTTCACAAAACTAACTCCATAGTAATGCTCCTTACGGCCTTAAACTTTGATACCCGAAGTTAATTGGCATTCGGACAGCGTTTGGCAGCGTAAACGGAAGAAATTTATTTGGAAATGGAGGTTCTCTACTGTACGGGACGAGAAACATATATATATGTATGAAACCAAACGAAGCCACTCAATATATATATAACTTTGGGCGGTGGACAGGGGGTCCATGGCACGGACCCAATGCCCCAATTTACGGGCGTTCCATGGAGCCCAACGCGCAGGGAGGGGGTCCGTGACATACCGCCCCTGTCGCGGACTACTCTGGCCTGCTCCGGCCTTCTCCCGTGCGGTCCCAATTCCGCGCTCGTTCGCCCTTTCCCGGGCTCTTGCTCATACGCGTTGTACTCTAAAACTCTCGACTAACATACGAATAGGCTAACTACATGTTAGAAACGGGGTGTAACCTAGGCAACCCTTTGTAAATACTTATATATGCTAATCTCCTAATAAGACTTTTGTATAAAGAAATTTAGGAAAAGGAATTGAGGGTAGTCTAGCTATTTAGGGTCTTATTCAAGAATTAGTTATCTCAGGATTAGTTATCCCTTTATTTTTTTTAGTATAAAATAACACACCCTATAGTGTATAAAATTGAGTAATCGCATGACATGCGATGGTCTGTACAAGAATTTTCCTAAGAATGAAATGTTTCTAGATTTTCTCCATGGACTGATTTGTCTTGCGAATGAAAATGTACTAATTTGTTTCTATGGAATCCGTCAATTAGAGTGTATAAGAAGTTGCTTGTCCTATATCTCTATTTCAATTTTTCGACTCAGAGATTTATGATTTTGGATATGATAAGATTCATGATGATTATAAAGTAGTGGCTACTTTTTGTGGTTGTTGCAGACTCAATCACAAAATATATAACCGAAAGAGTGATTCTTGGAGAAATTGTGATGTCGATGGAATTCTCTTGTAAATAAAATTCTACCAGGTTAGAGAAAAGAGGATTAATACTTTTTGTAATTGTATTCATCTTGTTCAAGTCTGCAACAATCACAAAAAATAGTCACTACCTTAAAATAGTCTAAAGAGTGATTCTGGAGAGCTAGTGATGTCGGTGGAATTCCTTTGCAAAAAAATTTCTAACAAGTAAGTGAATAGAGGATTTAATAGATGAAAGTAACACCACAATTGCCATGACCCCATAGTAGGTGTAAAACTGTTTGTTGTTATAACGGTACACTTGAATTTAATAAGGGATCATTTGGTAGTTGATTAGAGTTACGTGAGTGTCGCGCCCCATTTTTCTTGTGAAAAGTGGGATACAACATGTAACAACTCTTAAGGGTTTGTTGTGAAAGATGAGTCGCCACCTAATGATTTGAGGTGCGTTAGGGCACCGTTCTAAGATAAAAGTCTGCTTTGTTATCTATGTTACCAGAGTCGGGCAATGACTTAAATTACCTCGAAAGGAAGGTGTTAGGCACCTTTAGAGGTCCGCAAATGTGGTTCCCGACCGGATCCATTAATATGTGGGGAAATTAACTAGGCGAACAAATAAGATTGATTTTAACTTATATTGCTACAATTTTAACTAGCTTGATAGGCGTAAAATAAATAAAAGATTATAGACAAGCGAGAAGAAAGAAATCAAGAAAAAAAATTTAACGCATAACAACTATTGTTCATTTTCCTATAGATATGAATATAACAGAAATATTTATAAAATCCCACACAAAAGGATACCAAATAAATATTTATTTAAATATGGGGCCGAACCTCGATGAGGCGCCTACATATCCCTAAAGGAAATCAGACCGAACGTAGTTCTACACTTAAAGAGGGGTTATTTTATCCTAATGGGATTACCCCGTGCAACTTAAATAATACTTCACAACCATTTAGATTGTTCGTATTATTCAGCAAGCACAGACTATCATATCCTGCTACCCGCCTAATTAATTGATTATTAACTTAAGGAGTTTCTATGTGAATAAACTAATGCCCTAAAATTTGCCTACCCGTCCCGAGCCTAAAGTCGAAGAGGCATTGGACAGCTAGTTTGGGTTTGGATCTAAAAATCTTAGGGTTTTTAACAGTGATTAATCGTCAAACAAAATAAATAATCAACAAATACATGATGGTTTCACACAGCCTCAAATTTTATAAGCATGATTTATAAATATGTGAATAAATCCTACATACATGATTTCTAATGCAAAAATCAAATCTAGGTGCACAACATATAATATAGCCTATTAGACAAGATCTCTAAATGCATGGACAATCCATGAGAACAGAATTTCTAATTTAGGAAAAATGCAGGATCTTGATAGAACTGTATGAGTTAGGTATTATATTCCTTTAGGCAGGGATTTTACGGTTTAAATATATATTGAATAAAGTGGTCTTCATGGCTAGGATTTCCATATGAATTTCAACACTGGATGAACAACAACAGGTATAATTTAAGAACTCGAACAACCACAATTACAATATTTTAACACATCCTGACATGAACATAAATATTGTAAATAGGCGATTTAATTGAAAATCAACATCTTTACAATGTCAGTCTTATGATATCTCTATAGGCATATTCTCTTAAATGATGAAATCAAATTCACATGCTTCTCTATGTAATTAATGCACTAATTATGGGCTGATTTATGACATGTTATTGCATAACATATTATTAGCATAATAGCTATTGAAATAAACAGATTTAATAAATTAAATTAGTGACAACCGATGACAAAATTATGATTTACGCGATCTTATTACGACAGTGAATTCCGATTCTTCTACTTCCTAGGGCAGCAATTTAATAGAGATGACTGTATGCATTATAAACTTGGTTTCGAGTTATATCAGATTGTCGATCCTATAGGCATGATTTCTAGGTATTGATATCCTATAGACACGAACAATGCATACGTTAGTCCTATAGGCATGCTTTCAAGGTAAATTTAGCAATTAAAAAAAACAGTAAAGAAGAAACATGCAATCCCCGCCCCCAGACCCCATTTCCACTATTATAAACGTTTTACAATTACTACAAAGTTGAAGAAATAAAATATTTAATTAATACAACATATGATAAAAATCTATTAACGAAAATCTACAGTCCCCTTTTCTCCGGGTGACTCTTCGTTCCTGATTAAGCATGACCTGTTAAATAAACATTTTGATAAAATATGCACGTACAAATATACAATTTATTTAATCGAACATTTATATAGATATTTATTCAAACAAGAATATGATAGATTAAACGCATATCAAATCACACCGAGAGACCCAAAATATTCACATTTATAACATAATGCTAGTAAACGATTCACACATAGTATTGTCAAAATTAGCACAGGGAAAATAAATTGACCAGTTAATTAGAAAGGGAAATAATCAATTGACAGTTTCGAAGAGGTTTTCTAGTATTTGAGACCCAAACCTCAATACGTCAAGATCACAAGGATATCATGGATCCCGAGCAGTGCTCGTATTGAAATGCTGCTCGAGCCTCATAATCACCTCGTTGTAACCTGGAGGGCCGACCCCTTCGGAATTATCCCGTTCATCCCTAGATGCATCGTTACCACTCTTGTCTGAAATGTTGTTGTGCTCATCCATCTTGTTCTTCCCTCTGTTGCGGTTAGGAATGGGAGGAGGAGAAGGAGGAGCCCCTTTTGACCTTGTATAGTAGGCCAGGTTTGCATAGATCAACCTTTGGGAAGGGGAAAAATAAGACCAACAGCAAACAAATCAAAGTTAGTAAGAGAGGTTAGAAATCATGCTGATGAAAGTAAAGATCAAACAGAAATGTTGACACGTTCCCTAATTTTGGAGCCTCTTTTATGCCAGAGGTAGGTCTAACGAGTTTGAGAGAAACATGTTGTTAAGTGTTGTTAAGTATTGTCATTTTTCTCCAAAAATAAACCCAAAATAAAACTTTATTAGGATAAAAAGTTGCAAAATACAAGAAACGAACTAAATAACATTCAATTAAATCTTGAAAATTTCTTCATCGATGTCTGATTTCTTTGGATCTTCTAGTACTTTTTCAAAACGGAGGCGACTAGATAGAAAAGAGGCCAATACTCGATCCTTCCCCATAGCTCCCCCATTCAGGCACTCCTCCCCATGTTTGCTGAATTCGTCACGGAAATCTTGTATTCTTAAATCCAAACGTAAGGCTCGATCTTTCCAGTACTCCAACTCTTTGCCCATCTCAGCAATTTCTTTGGCATTGTCGTTGTGTAACTATCGGTGACAAGCCTCAGAATCTTGGACCTTTCTTTTTAAGCGGTGATAGAGGGTTTGTGATTGGGATTCCTTATCCTCTACATGCTTGCCTCGTTTGACACTCGATATTGCAGTACCAGCCCAATCATCATGTAGCCACTCGATATATCCTGTTACATAGCTTGCCTGATATCGGTCAACCTCTATGCTCTTATCATCGAGGTAGATCTTTTTGTTTCACACTTTTGCAATGTACAGAGCATGCAGAACAAGATCGTCCTAGTAATCCACTTGGTATGCATCCATGTCGGCAACCCTGGGTATTATTTGCATTCTTCTAGCTTGACTCATTGTCCGCATCGGAGAGTAAGGTTAAAGACCTCGGAGTCCTATAAAACCAAATAGTATCGAGAATTGGTATACACCATGAAGTTGGATCTCGGAAATCAATCGAACATCACTGTACAGAGTCTTCTGTCAAATAACCCATATACAATTTCTGGGCAGAAGTCCGAAAGGTTTAAAAGGAAAGGTAATATTAAAATCAATTTCCAATAATTATCTACCATATACAAATAAATTGATTGATTTACTAAAATTAAATCAGGGAAATAAAAAATCTATTTACCATAATTGTAAATATTTAAAAAGAGGAAAGAATCAATCGAAGTTTTCCAAAAGAAAAAAATCCTTTATGACTGCTACATAATGCACAAGGTAAAAATATATATTTACCATATTCGACACATAAAGCGGTCATGATTTTAGAAAAAAATATACNATTTTAGAAAAAAATATACATTGAAGGAAAATATTTACCATAACTAGTTATATAAATCTTTCCCTTTATAATTGAAATAATCAAAATAGTCTTTTCCAAAGATAGATATATATACCATTAAGGAAAAGAAAGGTCTTAGCTTATCATGACTGGAAATAAACAACATCCTCAATTAAATAAACATGTATATGGTAAGAGTAGGGAGCGTGGAAAAGGGCCGTTACATAATAAAAAGGAAAGAAGGAAAAGAAACAAACTAATTTTAATATCAACTTTCCAAAAATATGAATACAAAAGGTGTCCACAATCAATTAAAGAAAATAAATAATCATGAAATCACTCACAATTGACCAAATATAATACAGGCATTGCAGTTTTTTCCCAAAACATTCAAATACCAAATTGTCCATATTAAAGGGAGTAATTAAGCCAAGAATCAATTGAGGGTAATCACTTCCTTAAAAGAGTAAGATTAATCAAGAACTACTATAGGCCAACAAGTACTAAATCATTTAATCAAGATCTATAGGTGTAAGATTAATCAAGAACTACTATAGGTGTAAGATTAATCAAGAACTACTATAGGCCAACAAGTACTAAATCATTTAAGGAAAGAGGTGAGTAATCATAGTGTTACACCCCGTAAAATTCCCGACACATAGATGGCCTATTCGCGTGTTGGTTAAGAGTATTTGAAAGCCATACATGCTAGAAAAAGGCCGGGAAAAAGACCGGACAAGAAACCTGTCGAACCATCGCGGAAGGAGCCAGGGCTGAGCCCCACCGTGATGGCAACGTGTCACAGAGGTGGAGCCTCCGCGTTGGCTCCGTGACACGTGGGCCCTGTCCAGACCCAAGTATATAAAGCCTCCAACTTCGGTTTAAGTTATTATAAATCAGATAATTTCCAGAAACGTGAGAGAAAACAGAGGATACGAAGGTTTTGA
>JACEIK010001533.1:112863-154986 GCA_018107945.1 Datura stramonium | reverse complement strand
CTTTTCATTCCTTTTCCTCCCATTTCATCTCTTTTATGTACATTTGTATGGGTGTGGTGGAAATTCTTCAAGCATTTTATATTTTTTTCTTTTGAATTTTCTTTTTCAAGATTTACTACTTTTTCATCTTTTTTTTCACACCACACCTCATTTTTAACCTTTTCTCTTTTCTCTCCCTTTTTCTCGTTCCCACCATTTATGCACCCCTACTCTAGACACCTTCAACTTAGGCATTTTGCCTATGTTGAGATTCACAATATCCACAGACGAACCAAGGTCAAAGCAGGTTCATTATAAAAAATGGGTACGGTTCATCGGTTAATAAAAGAAAAATGATATATTAAAGGCTTAAAATTGGGATCAAGGGAATCATATGATTTTGGTAGGGTTATTTAGGATAACAGTGATCTTAACAAAGAAAGACCTATGGTCATATCCTAATCAACCATCCTTAGCCTATGCAAAGACCAACTAGGCAAGTTCTAGATCTTCAATACAGTACTAAACTAAGTATTACACCTCACTCACTCATGGCCCATGAATTATATTCACCTTACGCATCTGGTTTACACATGGCTTAACAAGACTCCTTGTGCTAATAAAATAGATGACATTAAAAGATCTATAGAATTCATGCATGAAGTCACAAATAAATAGCTAGTGCATCAAAATTTTTAAACAGGGTCAATTATTTTCAAAAATCCAAAACTAGTGCACTTTCATTGGCTGAGTACTCCTAAGTTATTTTCTAATTAAACAAAAATCATAAAATAAGAAAATAAAATATTAAACATGCCGGTTCTACTAGATTGCATGCCCGAGGAAAAAGAAACACGGCAAGAAAAATTCTTGGATGAATCCAAAAATCCCAAAAATTACAAGTACACCCCCTTCCCTTTTTGAAATTGAGCTTCGTCCCTGAAGAATGAACTACAAGAACATAGGGAAGGGAACATACCCGTGGCACTCCAAGCGCTCCTGTCATCCTGTGGAGGAGTTACCTCTGCTGTAATCGTGGCGCTAGCGGTGGCCAGCGCACTCAATGATGTATCAATAGGGGGAGTGGTTACCCCCTCAGTAGTCTTGGCTGCTTTTACGACCTATGTGTTAATCGGAGCTGAAGGTGGCTCACCCAAAGGGTCACGACCACTAGCAAGATCGGGTTGAGTCATGGTGGATATGCCTGCTCCTCTAGCTCGCTCCTGCAGCTCTGACAAATGTGAGTCATGAGTCTGCAGGCTCTCTACTCTGGCCCGCTTGCGTTCTCGTCTCTCCTTCTTTCTTTTCTTCCTCAAACTCTCCTCTCCAACATCCTCGGAAGCTCTTTTCTTTCCCTTTTCTCCAGCAGTTATCGTCGACTCCTAGTAAGCCGCCAAATCAATCTCCTTATCTGGCCCTTCATCAAGGTATGGAAGAGTGGGGGCTGCTATAACTACGAGTTGTCATGATGACAACTCAGCTACTTGGCTCCGAAGAGCCCTCAACTCCACACGGAGACTGCTAGTATCCGTTTTCTCCACCATATGCATGTTAAACCGGCTCTCAAATCCATCCAGGTGAGCATGTAAGGCCTGAGCTGCTGTGTCTATCTGTGGTTTGACCCATGGCTTCACGTTTTCCATTATATCTTGAATTTTCCTTTCAGCCATGGTCAATCTTTTGGACAATTTCTGGAGGAAGTCCTAGGGCACTAAGACATGTCCTGCTGGAGTCTGAGTTTGCAGGCTAGGGTATGGCACGACTGAAGTGCTAGGAGCTGCCTTTGAATGATGTGAGGTGGGGGCATTCACTTGTGCGCCCCCTGCTAGCTGGGCTAATGAAACTGCTGTGGGAAGCTGGGCTCGGCTTACCGAGTTCATTTCATCTCGGATAAGGCCGATGTCTTCTATCTTCTACCCTTTGATCATACGCTCCTTACCCTGTCGTATTTACCCCTACCTCTATGCATGTCTGAATACAAGGCTTAGGAATGGGATGGTAGTGCTCAATCCTACCGCCAAGTCTCGTATCTCCTCTGCGATGATCCTCAGGATGTTGATAGGATATCGGGACATGATGCATGGAACTAGAGCTGCTCTGTCAGCACTCAATATGTTATCATTGACTGTGGGTGCTAACCGGTGGCGTACTAGTGTCCAGCATGCTTTGGCTATGAAGTTTAGTGAGTTCTTTGTAACCTGCTTTCCACTAGTAAGCCACTCAGCTTCCTCCTTATCCTCAGAAATCATTCCTACCAACCTTTGCAGTTTCCTCTTCCTTTCCTCCAAACCCAACTGCCTGATTTTCTTCATGGCCTCCACCTTGTACTCATACTCTAGCATCACCCGTGTAGGCACAAATTGTGGTCCATACAAAACCCGAGAGATGGTCTGCTCTGATATGTCTACCTCTCGTCCTCGAACCAAAACAATCTCTATTCGGGGCTGGCCTTTTAATTTTTGCGCCTCTTTAGCCTTTTGTTCCATGGTGGCAAAATAGTTGGCATAGAACTCTCGGACCAATTCTGCGGTATACTGAGCTGGAGTTTTGGCCATCCACTCGAAGCCATAGAAACTGAATATCCACTTCATCTCCTCAACTTCATTCAATGAGTTTGTGAGGATCCACAACTCTTCTGGGATACTCCGCCTTGGCTTATTTTTGGCAGTGAGAAGTGCCTTGCTCATAAATTTTTCTAGCACCCGGCACTCTCCACCGGACTGTGCAGTTCTCTCTAGATGGAGTTTGTTCTTGCGTAGCATTAGGAGCCTCCTCCTCTGAGTCATCATTGCATGCCTCTCCAGATTGGGAGCTTGGGAAGATGTAGCAGTAGCTACGACAGCTTGTGCTTTTGCCTTTTCCCTAGTGGTTCTGGTTCCGTCAGTGTCGGATGTATAAACCTGGTACTCCTCAACTGAACCACTAGGGAAGTGGCCTGCTTGCTCAGGCTCGGACTCAGATGTTTCATCATGTAATATCCTCCGAGCAGTTGCTTTTGATGCTTTGCGCTTCATTGTTATTGTACCTGTAGAGAAGAGGGTTAGAATCTCATAACTAAGAAAGTGAAAGAAGGAGAGAAATTCTCAGTATCTAACTATGGGTCAAAAGTAGGTACAACTCGTATGAAGTCCCGAAAATTCTATATTCTCCATTATGACTCACAGGTACGACTCATACCATGAAGGTACGATTCGTACCTTGATTCGTCTGAGGATGACCCCACACTGAAATTTTCTTTGTATTTTTTTATGACTCATGGTACGACCTGTAGATTGATTCCACGAGTCATAGGAAGGACCTTTCTGCCTCTTTTAGGCTTGGCCCTATTCAGATCTTTGATACGAATTCACAGTATGACTCGTAGTGACAACCCACGAACCGTACTGTGTTTCGTACCTCTATTCTTGACTTATTCAATTTTGGTCCAGTTTATAGGGATTCTTATTCATGATTTGGGTGCTCAGTCTTCCCCAAGTTCTTGGAATGTAATTCAATCATTTAACACTACTAATCCCTCCCCTTTTTAGTCACTACCCGTAACTCATTTTTAAATGCTTTAATGCACAAGTTCTTCCACTTTGAAAAATGTTTTCCCAGTCGCACATAGTACACTAAAACCCCTACTAAGAACCTAACAAAACTTTTCAAAATGTGGGTTAAAAAACCACTTGGTCATTGTCTTTTTCAAATTTTTCGAGCAAAAATGAAAATTCACAGGGATTTTAGCATCAGTACATCAAGCACATAAGTTTCCTTGATATTCAAAACAATACACTTACTTGTTGCTGCTTTCTTCGATTGGTATTACGAAATTAGGATTGAGATGAACTTTCTTGAGAAAAAAAAATTTGCTTGATTAATCTTTGTTTTTGAGTTACGGGTGGGAGGGATTCGTAGGTATAGTTCGTGCTTTGGCTTTGTTTGCATGGGAAAGGGGTCGTTTTAGGTATGGGGTTTAAATAGGTGAGGGCAGATTTAATTTGGGCTGAGTCGGGTAAATTCAAAGATTTTGACCCGTCATGACTCGTACCACGAGTCGTAGAAAGACCCTACGACTCGTCCGTCAGACCCATATTTTAGAGTTTTGAAAAACTTACCTGAGGACCTATGAGTACATCCCACGACTCGTACAAGGAGGGTACATCCGTATGATGACTCGTAGGTCTTTGCTTTGACTGACTGCCCAGCCTCCCCCTCTTGTGCATTGGGAGGCACATAAACTCCAGCCAGGTCATTACGGTAGCCATCTTTTCTTCTACATTCTCCATCGTGCTCACAACCGCGACTCCTATCTCTGTACCCACTTCGGTTGTAGTTGTTTCTGTATTGGTTCTGACCTTGGTGCCAATTTTCTTGACCAGATTCTTGGGCCTTGGCTCGAAAACTCGCCACCTGGTTGTCCAGTAAATTTGTCTCTTCCTCGTTATCATAGTGATCTGCCCCTGTCTTCAGTCCTTGTGTCTCCACTGCATTTACCTTTTTGGCTCCTGCTCCCATAATGTGCTTTGTAAGCAAATCCAATGATGTGTGCATATAAGCCAACTCCTGATCGCGTTCTTCTTCCTTCCTATGTTAGTCCGTAGTCAAACAAACAACATATGTACTGGCCGCTGCATCTGCCTTCCTGGTATGCGATGCCCTGTTTGTCTTGGTCACCCTGTTAAGGATAGTAGCAGCTTGCTATCAGGTGTTACTCATCAATGCTCCTCCTTCTACCGTGTCTACCACAACTTTTGTGCTATTGTTTAAAGACCTGTAAAAAATTTCCAACAAACTTTCATCTGGGATCTTATGGTTTGGGAACTTTGTCAACTTCTTCTTGAATCTCAGCCAGGTTTCATGAAGTACCTTGGTTTTGAGTTGTTGGAAATTGTAGATGTCATCCTTTAGCTGCAACATTCAAGAGGGGGGAAAGAATCTCTCAAAGAAGGCTTGCTTGAGTTCCCTCCACTTGGTTATGGAGTCGTTTGGCAACTCCGATATCCATAAAGTGGCTTCCCCTAATAGAGAGAAGGGGAGAAGTCTAAGCCTAATGGTGTCTTGGCTAACTACAGGCAACCTGTACGCTTTGCCTATTCCAATGAAGTTCATCAACTGCAGGTTGGCATCATCCGCTACATGACGACTGAACACCCCTTTCATGTTTAACAGTTGAATCATGGTGCTCGTGATGTCGAATTTGGCCCCAGCGGGCAGTGGTGGTGGCACAGTTGCTCCAGTTGACCCAGCTTCATCAATGTTTGGGTCCTCATCATCGAAGAACTGAGGTAAAAATCTATGACCTCTGTTTCCCCTCTCATGTCGAAGAGCATTAACAACCTCTTCTTTAGCATCTTCTACATCCCGAAGTGCATCTTGCCAAGCTAGCTCGGTTTGCCTAGCTTCTTCAGCTATGCGAGCATCTCTCTGTTCCTGGTTTTCCATCCTGCACAATGTCCATTCAATTTTGGGGTTCAACAGAATAAGAGGATTTCCACTAGTCCGATTTCTTGGCATCCACCGGAAAACAACCTGTGGGTATCACAAACAAAAAGAAAACGTAATTAAGGAAATAACTACCAAAAGTCAAATACAAGCAATTAATCTAGTCTTAGCCATATTCCCCGGCAACGACGCCACTTTTTGATAACCCTCAAACCATAACTCCTACCTAAGTATGAAGTGGATGTTGTCAATAAAGAACCCAATTAAGAGGTTGGGGTCGAACCCACAGGAAATATGGAAGAGCTAGACTAAAGCCAGTAAGTGAACTTGTTGGGTAGTTACTCCAAATTGGGGTTCTAAAGTAAGCAATAATTAAAACAACTATTAAAATTTTGGTTGAAATCAAGAATGAAGGATAACTAGGGTTTGTGTTCTCCATGAGTTCATAACTGATTCAGGTATACATACGTGATCATCACCAATGCTTACTTATAGAACTGATAACTAAAGTTCATCCAAACGACTGGTTCGTCCCTATTGGATGACAATACTCAATCACCAGGTCAGGTCTCATGAGCAATTGCAAACTAACCATTATCACTATGTGCCAAATATAACTATCCTGCGACCACAACTCAAGTTAATACAATGATCATCAAGATCAAGGCTTTGTTATAATTCTCTCTAGGCTCAAGTAAGTAAAGAATTCGGGCAAGTCCTAACATTGTACACCGTTAAGAAACGTTTAAGCATGAAGAGAATACAATACAAGTGTTCTGCATTGGTTTTGAATCAATTTTATGTAACCCTAGCTTGTTAATCCACCACGATTCCCACAATCTTAGCGATGAAGGTTTTATCCTCTCATAGTTGTAAGATTGTGAATTGCATTCACAATTAAATACATAAATCAACACTTACAATCATAGATGAGAGAAAAACTTCTTTGATTATATCCAAAATAACTCAAGAACAATTCACAAAGATCCAGAAAAAAATCAAGAAAAGGTTGATCACAAGCCAATCAACTCAATTCTATGTTTTTCCTTACTTTCTTACCTTCTCTAACTACTTCCAATGTCCTCCTATGAAAATAAAACATAAAACGTATTTATACAGACATAAAAATCATTTTCCTAGGCTAATAGGGTGAATTTTCATAACTGGTGTCTCCTGTGCCACGATCGATCCTATGACCCGTAGCAGGTTTGTACGGGTCATACCTTCTTCCCATATATTCTTGGCCCTCTGAAATTTGACTAAGTTTTGGGCCTTGGTACGACTCATACATGCTCCCTGTGAGTTGTATTGTGCTTCCGTGGCTTGACTCTGAGAATTCTCAATTTTTCTGAAGTTCTTCACGAGTGTGATAGTACGACTCATACCTTAACGCCACACCTCATACTGTCTATACGTGTCAGTAGTCAGCCTCTTGTGCAGATCTTCTAAATCTTTCCATGACTCAATGCTACGGCTTGTACAAGCATTGTACGACTCGTGCTAAGAATCGTAGAATGCACTCTTCATAACTTAACCATCTGAAACTTTTCACGATCTTTAGTACGACTCGTAGCATCAACCTACGGCTCGTACTGAGACTTGTGACTTAAGCCCATTTTCTATACTTTCACTATCTTTTGCACATTCTTGCTCCAACACCTATTTATCCTGTAATCAAAGAAAAAGTGCCTTATATCTATAAAAACATATCTAAGTCCATGCTATTTTCTTAGTTTTTAGAGTCGAAAGTGCTGTAAACTCACAACATATCATCAATTCATGTGCCCCAATTTCTTTCATGTATATGAATATATGTATGATTCATGAATTCAGTTCAGCTGGGTAGTTCAATTCGGAGGTAGTCATTCCATCCATTTCGGCGTATACGATAAGTATTTGAGTATGATGATTTCATTTCTCAATTTTTCTGTATGATTTTCAACATTCAAGGATGAATGTTCTCAAGGGAGAGATATTGTCATACCCAAGAAGCCCTAAGATCAGACCCCAATGGAGAAAATAGAATTTTCTGCACCAGGTCATATAAAGAGTCTTCCTGTGAACCGTTAGGTTGACCACGAGTTGTTAAGTGACTCGTGGAGAGGAGTATGACTTGAGTTGAAAATTTTTGGTTTTGAGTCCCCACGGACATGACCACGAGTCGTGGTGTTGAGTCATTCATGGTCAGGGATGAGGTGCAGTTAGGAGGAATTGGGTAGTGTACCTAACGGGTGGGTCACCATCATTCATTGGGTGCACCACGAGTCATGGTGTGCCTTGTGGCGAGCCCCAGGTATGTTTTTGGCAGTGGAGTTAACGAGAGGTGAGAACGAGTCATGGTCACCAGTGACGAGGCGTCAGGTCCCTCGTAAGGACGCTTTGAGGAAAATTGGCCAGTGTACATAAAAATAGGAGATAACAACTCGTGCCCAGTGGTAACAACTTGTCCAGTCCCTCATTGGGACTGACAGTCAGTTTTTCTCTGCGAATTTAGTAAGGGCTTTTCCGTAATTCCTATGATCCTAAGGCCTAAATTAAATCGTTTTAAGATATGAATAGTGAGTTTTAAGAGGGGTAAGTTCATTCTAAGCTATTCCTATTCATGCATGCAAGCTTAGAGGGCTAGAGAAGTAATCAAGCTTAATTCTTTCCAAATTCTTCTCAATTTTTCCTTGGGCAATCAGAGAAGTTGTAGAACCAGATTCTCTCAGGTATGTAGAGTTATGAATGAGTGAATTTGTTCACACCCATGCCCAATCCCTCCACTAATTCATGAAAATCTATATGTCGATCCTATGAGGTTTTAACGCGATGCATGAATTTTTTAAGTTTCCACCATGGGTATGATCTAAGCATGTTTCTATTATTGAATTATGATTCATGGACAAGTTTTACCATGTTTTCAATTATAAATCATGTTTTCAAGTTTTATAAATTATAATTCCCATCCATGAGAAGTTCATGAAAGTTGAGATCTATGATTTATGTTCAAGTATGATGAGATATTTATGATGAAAAATATATTTTTAAGTTACCCATGTTTATGATCATGGTTTCAAATGAGTCAAGTATTTTCAAGCATGTTTACATATTGGACAAGCCCATATGTTCAAATATGATTTATGATTCATGTCAATTAGCTTATCATATGGTTTTGGAGTCAAGACTCCCAATTATGTTCAACTTGTGGTATGGCTTCAGCCAAGGCTCCTCATGTATGATTTTAGATTTTATATGTACATGATTATTCAGCTTCGTCACTAGATGATGTTCCGCTTTTTTGAAAAACGATGGAGAGCATATGCATGTTTTTGAGAGTAGTGTCTAGCATTGAGTAGGCTAAGGGTTAGTCAACCCTATGCCTCAAAACTACGCGCCAACGTAGGTATGATCAAATTATTTGGGACCTGCTTTATGAGCTTTCCCCTGCCCCAAGGGGCCTTCAGCTTGATATCGATATCATGGTAGCGTCTTTAGCCCTAACAATGCTTTAGACGACTCTACCCACTTGAGTGTAATAGTTGGGACCACGTAATATCTATCGTGGTAAAGTCGGTTATATGATGAGTCTCTCATTGTTCCTCATGATTTCAGTTATGCATGTTTATTATTCATGATAAAGCATGTTTGTCCCAATGTTCAGTTTTACTTATGATTATTAGTTTTCAGCTGTGGGTCATTCAATTCAGTTTCGATGTTCAATTATGTTCAGATAATGATTTCAGAAAATAGCATGCAAGCCCTACTTTCATATTTTTATCTTGATTATGTTTACATATGCATGTTTTAATGATTTTACTTAAGCGGTTTTACTTATTTTGCATACTCAGTATATTCCATGTACGGACCGCATACTCTATATTGTATCATTTTATGATACAGGGTCCGATCTTCAGACTCAGCTCCATCACTAGCTAGTTCTCCGGAGTTAGCGTCCAGCTTCAGTGGTGAGTCCTCATCTCCCAAGGACCATACTGTTACCAGTCATCTTTGAACTTTCAGTTCTCAGACTTTTCAGGTTAGTTGGGGGCATTTTCCCATCAATCCATCAGATATGTTAGAGGCTTTCAGACTGTATGTAGTGATTGACTTGTCATGTATGAAGTGAATTTTGGTTTTGATGTTATGTTATGATGAGACTTCCGTTATGTTTATTATGTTATGTCTTTCACTTTATTTGATTGAGTTAGATGTATTTTCATGCCATGGATCGACTTGGGGTCTCTCGGGACTCCCTGTTCCGTGTCTCAATCTGAGCCTATGTTCGGGTCGTGACACCTACGGCGGACACTGAATTATACGGTCAGTTAATTTTTAATTTGATATTAAGTAGTTTTACTTATCATTAAAATTTAAATAAAATAGCAAAAAGAGTATTATAAGACAACTTTGATTCTAAATTAATTATATTGAGTTTGTTTAGGACTCTGATTTGGCTTACCAAAAACAGGAAGGATCTCTTTTACTATTTGTCTTCCTCCTCATTAATTTCATCGATCATCTTCAACTCCATTGAAGAAATTTTATACAATCATCCACACAAAAAAATGATAACTTTTACTTATTATCTTTTTCTTTTTTTAATTAAATGTCTCATCAAACATGAGCTATGACCTGCTCTTCATTGAAAGATCAACCACCAAAAAGAAAGGCAAGAATAATATAATCCATCGGAATATATCAAAGAGAAATCTCAAAAAAGTCTCCTTAATCAATTACCAGAAACTATTCCATCGTCAAGCTCCCATAGTGTTTCCAGTGCAGTCGGATTGATGATTGGATTTTCCCACTGAACATAGTAGCTGACAATCTGTTAGTCTAGCTTGCAATAGTATTCCATCCTTTCCAATGGTTTCAAATCTAGATCAATGAAAGATGCCTTGTAGTCAAAACTTCGATTGGTTGATTCTAAGGAAACAATGTTGTATGGGAATTCCACATTACTAGCTTCTCTAGGTCTAAATAAAACCAATTATCATACTCAGGTCCTTTGTAGTTGCAGTTATCAAATAGTCCCTTACAATATTCAAACTTTCTGCCATCGAGATTGAATTCCAAGAATTATCCTATTAATCTAACATCTAATAATGTATTGTAGGACACTCTTGAAATCTCTAGTTTAGCAGAGAAAAATGCAGAAGGAATTGAAGTTTCTTGAAGGAAATAGAAAGCAACATGAATGCAATTGTACTTTTGTTCCTTAATTAGGTGATAAAGAACCAAGAAAGCCCTACATTGATATGGAGTTTGAATCACTTGATGTTGAATTTAAATTTTATCTTGATTATTCTAATCATAATGACTTTAGTGTGCATAAAAATCGGATTAGTAGATCAAGAAAAGATAAATCAATAATTGATCAAGAGTTTATTTGTTCAAAAGAAGGATTTCACTCAAAAAAAAAGTCTTGAGAGTAATAGGAAGCAAGATGAGACTGGAGAAGGGTGCAAAGATGATATATTTATCAAAAAAAAGAGAAGAAAAGTGGGTTGAAGCTAGGCTTGTCTTAAACCATAATCATAAACTTGTTTCTTCCCATAGCTAGAAATTCTTGCTATAAAAAAAATAAATCAGAGGCTCAGAAGAATCTTATTGATCTTTTAGATAATTCTGGTATTCGCCCGAGTAAAATTGCATCAATGTTGATTAATCAAGCTGGTGGTGTAGAGAATCTCAATCTAACTGAATAAGATATTCAGAATTATTTGAGCACTAAAAGGCAAAACTATCTTGAGAAAGGAGATGCACAATTGATGTTGAAGTACTTTTAAAAACGTCAATTTGAGAGCCCAGGATTCTTTTATTCAATACACATGGATGTAGAGGGTCATTTAGCTAATTATTTTTGGGTTGATGCTTGGTCTAGGGTAGCTCATATGAATTTTGGAGTTGTTTTCCTATTTGATCCTACATACTTCACAAATAAATATAGACGCCTTTTGTTTAACTTACTGGAGTTAATAACCATCATCAATTTATTTTATTTAGTTGTACTCTTCTTTGGGATGAAACAAAAGAAATTTTTCAGTGGTTACTTCACAATTGGCAATAGGCAATATTTGGTGTTGCCCCTCATATAATAATCAAAGATCAAGATTTTACTATAACAAATATAGTTGCAAAGGTGTTTCCAAATACTGCACACCACTTTTGTATGTGGCATATTGAGAAGAAGATTTCTAAATATCTAAGTCATGCTTTCATGAATTTAATGATTTTTAAAGTATGTTTAGTAAATGCTTACATGATACAACCACTCCCGAGAAATTTAAATCTTTTGGACTAATATAATGAAAATGTACAATTTGAAGAACATAATTGGTTGCATAGGATATATGTGCGAAAACTTTTTGTGCTGAAATGTCAATACTCAAAGAACTAAAATGTGAATAAATTCTTTAAGGATTATCTTAACTCAAGTACACCGATGAGTGTATTTGTAACGCAATATGATAAAACTGTTAACACTAGGTATGATAAAGTAAGGAAGAAGGATTATTAGACAAAACATTCAAAGGCTATCTTGAAAACTTTATATCCTATGGAGGATGAAGTAGCCAAAGTATATACCAGAAAAATGTTTCAAAAATTTTAAGGAGAATTGTTTCAATCTCAAAAATTTATCTCAGAAAAAATTGAGGTTTAGCTATTGCTATAATAACTTTTATCGCATGGAAAAAACTTAAGACTAGTTATAAAATTTTATTGTAGTAATAAAGTGGTAGCTATTTAGGCAATCATTGTCACTATTGTTAGTAATTGTAGCAAAAATGAGAAATTAGCTTTATCAGTAAGATTTTCGTGGCTAAAAATTTTTATAAATTTATAAACAGCTACGAATTTAAATTTTTGTGGCTATTACTAGATAATAGCTATGATTTTTAAAATTTATAGCTTAGATTTCATAGCTATAAATTTATTGTGTTGTAGTGATCCTATGTGAATAATTCGAAGTCTTTCACTATATGGTTCAATAACATTATGATGCATTCTTTTGGGATCTACGGATGAGCTACGCAGTCTGAAAAGCATTACAAATTTGCGTATAAAAAATATTGCAACTATGTGAAGAACTTGATGAATTTTTATATGAGGATGAGAATGATAATATATGTGATGGTCAAGTTAACAAGTCCAATATGGATGTGCACTCAAGTGAACAAAGACAAGATATTACCTTGCTTGACCCTCTATGTATGGTTACTAAAGGACGTCCCAGATCTCTGAGAATAAAAGGTGGTCTAGAAAGTTTTCGGAAAGTTTAAAAAAATTATGCTCAAAACACAAAGGAGAAATCAATCTTTTTTTTAAAGGTGAGGGTGTAAGGTAATTTTATAGTCTTTAATTTCAATTTGATTTAGCAGATTTAGAGTTTTGAGGCATATCATCTGTTAATTCACATGTTTTAATTTTTTGATTAATGTACAGTTCAAGCTCTAATATTGAAATGGAATCTAAAATCAAAGAAACACCCTTTAATGCAAACCCTGCAAGGTAAACTTTTCATTTTAATGTGCAATCCTGATTGCTTTCGTTGTTTGCTTTATGTTTGACCTGCACATGCTTTAACGTTCTGAACATAAATGTTGTCGAGCTATTTTCCCTGCAAAGTACGTAGAAAGAAAAGCAACTTAATGTACTTGCTTCTAGATTTTCTTTCCTAGATAAAGTTATGTCCAAAGTTTCAACAAGTTATTCAGAGTATTAGAATTATATACAGTTATCCTTGCATATTAAAGTATTAGGAGTATGTCAATATTGATTAAAACTTATTCTTTATGCACCATTATATTTTCAGCTAATATATTCTTCTTTTTTTTTTTCAAAAGCAATTTCAATCATATTCAGAATCCATTCAAGGACACTGGTAGTTCATATCACGCCTCATTCACGGTAGGTTTGCTTTACTATGTTCATTTGTACTTCTAAATTATTTATAGCAGATATACATTGCTAAATGACTTCATGAATATATTCTTTCAGGATTTGATGAGAGCAACTTTGTATGCGTACCAATGAGATTTTTAATCTATGAGTTAGCTTGGAGGCTTAAATTATAAAAGATGCATAGAGAGACAATTATTTAGAGTTTAGTTGTTTTTTTGGTAGAAAATTATTCAATGCATAGTTTTGTAGAATAATTAATCGTCGAGACATCTTTTCTTTTAGTTTTACTTATAATCATTATACATTTTAAATTTGAGGTTTTAACTTTATATTATTGGTGTGTTTTTATTCATAATGAGTTAGGTACCCTTCCACGCCTTTATAATTTGTAATGATTTTCTTAAAAGGATCAAAGTGCTTTGCAGTATGAGTGCCCAAGAAATTGTAGTACCTGAATTTTTAATTGTTCTTTTCTTTTTACTATGGGAAAGTAAAAGTCATCTTAGTCTCCCAATCAAGTTTACAACTGTCAAAAATTGAATGAAAAGATTTACACAAACATATCTGAAAGTTGTACCCATTAAGCTAGGTATATATATTGACAACATCCTTAACTTCAATCATATTGGTACCAGACTGTACATACAATATTTTCTTAGTGTAGTAGTGGCAAATGCATATTTTTTTGGTACATGAGTTACACATAAGTAATAAAATTGCATTTGAAGTTAAAAGGTTAACCTGGATAACTTCAAAATATATGCTCCAATATAAATCAATTTTTTTTAACAATAACGAAGCTGATGTTTTCATAAAATAAAATCTAGTGAGAGTAGAGTGTGCACAGACCCTCCTATGCCTATCTTGTGAAGATAAAGAAATCTTTGGCTTAATTTTAACCCTTTTTCTTCCAACTCATGCATAAGAATCAACAGTTTAAACTAACTCCTTTGCTAGCATGCAACTAAGTATTGGAAGTAAAAGAGTTATCATCTTGAAAAATAGCCTCACTTCGATGCCAACTTGCTAAGAACCTCCTCTAGTGATCGAACTAGATGTTGGATACGATATTTGAGCTTTGCATTCTCTGAAGTAGTTGTTCTACCTACTTATGTTCCTTTTCTTGTTCTGCTTTGAGCTCAGATATAACATCTTTTATGTCACGAACCAAATGGCTGTGATTGACACCCACACTAACCCTCCGATGGGCGAATCAACGAATCCCGATACTACCACCATAATCAAACATTCATGAAAAAGAAATCAACTATTATAAAAAGAACAATTTTAGATTATTACATTGCACGTACTAAAACCAAAAAAGCACTTTTCCAGAACCTAATTGTCATTGCACCAGACGTTTATTTTATTACAAGCTAAGGAACTAAAACCAAAAATGAAATAAAATATTTGAATGTCCGAAAGAAGGACATCTACAAGGAAGGAGTGATCTACGTCCTCATCTGCTCACCTTCTTGATCCACAAAATCTATAGGTTCACAAGTGAGGGCACAAAGAACTACTAGGCTCGAACTCTACACTCAGAAAGAATGCAGGGGTAACGTCAGTACGTGACTCAAAACTGGTAGGCATCATCGGTCAATCTTACATAATAACCTATAAGTACAACAATAGAGATATAGAAAGGGTCCTCAACTTTAAGCAGAATTACAAGAAATTTCATGAACACTAGTTCTACTCAGGAATCCGCCGGCCTGCTCACTGGATTAGGCCTCTCGCTGCAGCAGTCACTTGTTCACCGCAGTGGAAATGGTCTTGCTGCGATGACACTACTTAGGCATGTCATGTCCCGAGCGTACACCCTGAATAGGGACACGGTACTTGGAGTTACAAGTAACCCCAAGTCAACCCCTAGTCTATCATACACTAGCATTCAGAGTAAACATATAAATATAGCGGAAGCATTAAAGGGAAAAATATAAAGCATTCATGAAAAATGGAACTGAATCCTAAGGTTTAAAACATCTGAACAAAACTACAAGTTTGTGTCTGAAAGCCACTAAAACTGATGAGTTTATAGGACAAGCCCCAGCTAACTCCAAGACTAATAGAAGAAAATAGAACTGAAATAAATGATCTTCGTCTTTGAAAGATGAGGACTCACCAATAGTGTAGCTGGAGTCTTCCGAGAGCGATCGACTAGTGAGGTTGAGACTGAGATCCTGCAGATGTATCATAAAATGATACAACATAAAAGGTATGCTTCAGTACTTTGAATGCACTGAGTAAGTGAGAGAAACCATACAACAGAAATAAAAGTGCTGAACCGACAAGACATGCAATGACCAATTGAAGCTACTGAACTGAACAACTGTAATAACTGAGATGGTCTAAAAGACCCTGTTTGAAGGTCAAAGACATTCCCTGATTCTAATCTTGAACTGATCTGAGATTAAACTAAGCTAACTAGTGGGAGAGTCTATAACCGACAAGTAACCACGTGAGCTAGACGTTGAGTCTGATGTATACACCCCATCGGTAGGACCCAATATACCTTGCAAGGGTATAAATGCATGAACTGGGTGATCACAAATCTGGGGCCATGAGGCCAATAAAACTGTAACCTACAGTGGCAATGTAGTTTTGGGAACCTGGGTGTGTTGGAACCTTGGCCCGCTCAGTGCTAAGTCTTGCTCCCACTGGATATTTTTATACTGAATACTAGGCTGATAGCTCAAAATTGGGGCCCAACACTAGTCAGGAATACCTATCTGGAAGCACCCTAAGAGTTTTATCAAATCAGATTCTGTAACTGAATTCTAACACTGGTCAGAGCTGCTTATCTGAAAGCATCGTAACCGTCTAAAAAATAAATTGTAATCTAAAACTAGGGTCCTAAGGCAGGTCGAAGCTTCTTATATGAAAGTTTCCTGACCGCCTAACGGACCACTAAAACTAATACTGAGTATACTTTTAATAACTGGGAGGTACTAATGACACCTCGGGAATTTCTGTAGTCAAACTGATCAGTTGACATTTCTGACTAACACTGAGGATTCTAGCATTCTGACTGAAACTAAACTATCATGCAGCTAACTGAGACTTCAGTTCATGCTAACAATATGGGAAGCAACAACGTTGATAAAATATAGCAACAAGGAAGACTAATCCAACCGTAAAAATTCTAGGTGATCTCACTCGACATTAGAGCTAAAATCACCTTACAAGTAAGAAAATTTATCCGATATCTAAATAATGGAGAATATCTTACAATCAAGTTAAATCATATTCCACAAGCTATAATGGATTCTGGCATATAATTCATCCACATTCAAAAACCCAAGGCTAGAATTCACTTTACGGGAACAACATCAATATATTCATAAACTGATGGAATCTTATATAAAATAAACATAGATGAAAATCTACATAAATTCAAAGAAAACTGGCATACATTCCCTTCACATTCAAAAGCTCAGGCCTAGAATTCATAGAAAACTAGGAGGGATTTTGGGAACACAAGGGAAGAACTATTTTCCTGTTGAATTCCCACATACTTGGCTAAAATTTCCTTGGAGAAAGAAGCTTGAATAACTGCAATTGGTGAGGAACCCTAGACCTTGCTTGAGAGCTCTTGAGAGAAGACTTACACAAATTTCTTTGAAAATCTGAGTGGGAATGAGGGGGAAGCCATTTAGCCCCTCTAAATTCACTTAAAATAGACCAAAACAACATATTTTAGAGTCTGTGAGGTTAGAAAATTATTGAAACAGCCTTAGGAAGTTCGAAGGAAAAACTGACTTCCAGGCCCCTATGAGGGACTTCACGTATCGTGCCCAGTGCTCGTGGACACAACAATCAAGTGCACTGCCAAGAATCTCCTGTTGGTCACGACGAGGGAATCCATAACTCGTGGTGACCACCCATCGCCAACAGTTCCTAAAATCTCCTGGAGTCACCACGGGTGACACCACAACTCGTGGTGTCCTAAACGAGTCGTGGTGAGGACCCGTTGAGTACACTGCCTGGATTTTCAAACTTTCAATCAAATACTGGCCAAGGATCATCCCACGACTCATCGTAACACCCATGGTCACCCACTTTTTCAAAATTTTCAAACAAGTCCGGACCCTTCCCCACGAGTTACTTCACAACTTGTGGCCTACCCCACGGGTCACAGGACGATTCGTTCTATGACCTGCTTCAGAAATTTTTTGATTTCTCTATTTCAACTCTTGGATATGATCTTAGGGTTTTGGGGGAATTACAATATCTTCCTCTTGGGAACATTCAACCTCAAATTTTGGAAAACACACAGGAAAGTAGAGAATTGCAAGCATTATACTCAAATACTAATCATGAAAGCTGAAAACTAATGGAATGACTACCTTAGAACTGAACCATAAGTCTGAACTGAACCATAAGTCTGAACTGAATTCAAAAATCATACACATATTCATTTACGTGAAAGAAACTGGAACACATGAACTGAAAAGGATTTTATGGGGGAAATTGATACCTTAAACTAAAACTAAGCCGGAAGAGAACAAATATGGGTATCTAGCCATCGTATCTTCTTCAGCCTCCCACGTAGCTCCCTCAACCTATTGATTCCTCTACAAGACTTTGACTGAATCTACTTCCTTGTTCCTCAGCTTATGAACCTGACGGTCAAGGATCTGGACTGGAACCTATTCGTATGAGAGACTATCTTTCACTCCCACACTGTCCAATGGCATAACTGAAGTTGGATCACCGATACACTTCTTTAATAGTGACACATCGAATACTAGGTGCACAGATGCCAACTCTGAAGGTAATTCCAGATCATTAGCTACTTTGCCAATTCGCCTAAGAATTTTGTAGGGTCCCACATATCCCGGATTGAGCTTTCTTTTCTTCCCAAATCTCATTACCCCTTTCATGGGTGAAATTTTCAGATAAACCCAGTCATCCACAACAAACTCCAATTCTCTTCTGCTCACATCAGCATAAGATTTCTGATGGATCTGTGCTGTTTTCAATCTTTCTCAAATAAGTTGTACTTTCTGCATAGCTTAATGAACCGAGTATGGACTGATTAAAGTAGCTTCACCCACTTCAAATCACCCGATTGGAGATTTACACCTCCTGTCATACAATGCCTCAAACAGGGCCATCTAGATACTGGAGTGGTAGCTGTTGTTGTAAGCAAACTTGATGAGAGGAAAGTGATCATCCAAACTGCCCTTGAAATTGATTATGCACGCTCTCAACATATCTTCTAGGGTTTGAGTAGTCCGCTCAGCTTGCCCATCTATCTGTGGGTGAAAAGGTTTGCTGAGCTTGATCCGGGTACCAAGTCCCTTCTGAAAAGACTTTTAGAAATGAGAGGTGAACTAGGTACCTCTGTCTGATATAATGGATAGTGGCATCCCATGAAGTTTGACCAACTCCCTAATATAAAGCCTAGCATAGTCCTCTGTTGAATTTGTAGTTTTAACTGGGAGGAAGTGCGTTGACTTAATCGTCAGATCTACTATTACCCAGATAGAATCATGCTGCCGATGAGTCCGAGGTAGACCCGTAATAAAATCCATATTCACTTCCTCCCACTTCCAGGTGGGTATATTAATATCCTGAGTCATACCTCTCGGTCTCTGGTGTTCTACTTTGACTTGCTGGAAGTTCGGGCACTTCGCTACAAATTCAGCGATGTCTCTCCATGCCGTTCCACCAGTAAATATCCCGTAAATCGTGGTACATTTTAGTAGCACCAGGGTGGATGAAGTATCTCGAGTTGTGTGCTTCATCTAGTATCTGCTATCTCAAATCACCAACGTCCGGACACACAATTTCCCTGGTAACGGAACACACCATCTCCCCCTTTGAAGAAAGCCTCAACTTCTTTTCTGAGAACTGCTTCCTTAAGCTTAAGTAGTATGGGACCTTCATCCTATATGGACTTAACTTCAACAACCAAAGAGGAATCTGATCCACTCTACACAACTACTCTACCCTCAACAGTATCAACCAACTATACTCCCAACCGAGCTAATTTGTGGATATCCTTTGCTAGCTCTTTTTTGCCTTCCTCGACATGAGCCACGCTTCCCATAGACACTCTACTCAGGGCGTCATCCACCACATTAGCTTTGCCCGGGTGATATAGCACGCTCATTTCATAGTCCTTCAGGAGCTCTAACCACCTTCTCTGAAAAAGATTTAGATCTTTTTGACTGAATACATACTGAAGGCTCTTATGATTAGTGAAAACATCCACGTGAGCCCCGTACAGATAGTGTCTCCATATTTTCAACGCAAACACCACTGCTGCCAACTCCAATTCATGAGTCAGATAATTCTTTTCATGAACTTTGAGCTCTCTATAAGAGTAGGCTATCACTTTGCCCCGCTGCTTCAGAACGCAATCGATTCCAACTCTAGAAGCGTCATAATATACTACAAACCCATCTGATCCTTCCGTTAGGGTCAACACTGGAGCCGTAGTGAGTCGAGTTTTTAACTCCTGCAAACTCTTCTCACATGCATCTGACCACTAAAATTTCACCTTCTTCTGAGTCATCCTAGTTAGAGGGGATGCTATAGAAGAAAATCCTTCCACAAAGCATCGGTAATACCCGACTAGACCCAAGAAACTTCTGATTTCGGTTGGGGAGGTAGGTCTAGGCCAGTCTTTCACCGCTGCTATCTTTTGAGGATCAACCTAAATACCTTCACCCAGACTACGTGACCCAGGAAAGTCACGGACTTCAACCAGAATTTGAATTGGCTAAACTTGGCAAACAACGGGAGGTCACTGAGTGTCTGAAGTAGTATCCTCAGGTGATTAGCATGCTCTTCCTCATTTCTGGAGTATACCAGAATGTCATTTATAAATACAATGATTAGCATATCCAGATACTGCTTGAAGACTCTGTTCATCAGGTCCATAAAGGCTGCAGGGGCAATTTTTAGTTTGAAGGACAAAACCACAAGCTCGTAGTGACCATACCAAGTCTTGCAAGCTATTTTCGGAATGTCACACTCTCTGACTCTTAGCTAATAATACCCCGACCTGAGATTTATTTTAGAGAAATAGATGGCTCCCTAAAGTTGGTCGAAAAAGTCATCAATTCTGGGTAGGGGATACTTGTTCTTGACTGTGACCTTGTTCAACTAGCGGTAATCGATGCACATTATGAGGGTACTGTCTTTCTTTCGCGCGAATAGTATTGGAGCACCCTAAGGAGAGATGCTGGGTCTTATAAAACCCTTATAAAGAAGGTCTTTTAGTTGTTCCTTCAACTCTTTAAGCTCAATTGGAGCCATTCTATAAGGAGGAATGGAGAAGGGTTGAGTATCTAGGAGAAGGTTTATACCGAAGTCGATTTTCTGCTCGGGAGGAACTCCGGGAAGATCTTCGGGGAACACATCAGGAAATTCACTTACATCAGGGACTGACTGGATAGTTGAGGTCTCAGAGTTGGAATCTTTGACACGAAATAGATGATAGATACATACCTTATAAATAAGCTTCAGGGTCTTAAGGTAGGAAATAAATCATCCCTTAGGCGCTAAACTGCTACCCGTCCACTCTAACACTGGCTCATTAGGGAACTGAAACCTGACGACCCTAGTTCTGCAGTCGACTAAGGCATAATCGGAGTGTAACCAATCCATGACAAGAATGAGGTCGAAATCAACTATTTCTAGCTCTACAAATTCAACTGGAATGACTTTATTGAGAATTGAGACTGGGCATTTTATATACACCCAGCTGGCTCTAACTAATTTTTCAACTGGGGTGGAGATTGAGAATGGTTCTGAGAGGACCTATGGAATGACATTGAACTGGACTATTACATAGGGACTCACGAATAAAAGTGTGGCTCTTGGATCTATAGGGCATACACATCTAGATGAAAAAGGCACAATATACTCGTGACCACGTCAGGTGAGCTCTCTTGATCCCGACGAGAAGACAATGCATAAAAATGGTTTTGGCCCTGGCCTCTATCCGTACCTGAAGTGTTGGCCTTCTAATATGGTCAGCCTGATGGAGCCTGAGGTAGTGGATTGTGACCTTCCTCGTCCTGCTGACGGACACTTTTTAATCCGATGACCAAGATGTCCACAACCAAAACAACCCTCTTGACCCTGATGACACTCTCCTGGGTGGTTCTTGCCATACTTAGAGCAAGATGGATAGCTGTTGCTGGTACTATAACTCTAGGATGTAGAGCTAGATGCTCCACCCCTCCGATCCTGGCGGGACCGAAAGGTAGGGGTGCTGGCTGAGCTAGGTGTTGGAGCCTTCTACTGCTGTTGCTGCTTTTGTGGGCCGCTACTACTGCCAGGCCTATGGTGGCTATAATTTGATTTGCCAGTCCTTGATTGCTTGTTCTTCCGCTCTATGTCCTTCAGCTTTTCTGCCTCAATCTTCTGGGCATGAACAATAAGGCTGGAGAGGTCAATATCCTTAATCAACATCGCTGTCCTTCACTCTTTGAGGACTAGGTTTGACATCGCATTAAAAAATTTCAGCATACGATCCCTTGGCTGGCTACCATCTCTGGAGCATATCTAGACAGTCTGGTGAACTCCAGCGCATACTCCTCCATCGTCCAATTTCCCTGTCTCAGATTCATGAACTCTGCCACTTTTGCCTCCCTGAGCTCCCGAGGGAAGAAACTATCTAGGAAGGCTGTAGTGAACTCCTCCTATTCCATTGGTCCTGCTCCCATTGGCCTCCCTCCTTCCATTGCTCGTACCAGATCTAGGATACCCCTTTTAGCTGGTAGGCATCCAAGTTGGCACACTCCGAGGAGCTGACACCCATTATCCGGGTGATCTTTCTAATCTTGTCCACAAACTTCTATGGGTCCTCTCCCACTTTAGATCCTTGAAAATCTGGAGGGTTCATCTGAGTGAAATCCCGCTCCCGGGAAGCTGTAGTAGACCCATTATTGTTGATCAGAACCACCTGTTGATTTACCTGGTTGGTCACTATTTGAGCGAGCAGCTGAATAGCCGCCTGAACTCTATGGTAAACACTGAGTGATCCTGCAGGGCTGCTAGGGCTAGTGGGACATGTCAGTGAGCGTTACTGGCCCTTCTTCACTACCACGTCGTGGAGGCATAATACACTAAAACAAAACAAAGCACGAGTTAGGAGGATGATTTTGGAATTGAATTTCAACACACAATAAAGAGTATGAATAAAAGGGAATTTTCCTATTAACATCTCGTAGCCTCCCCGTCATAAGTGTGGCATGCTTCACACCCAAAAAAGGGACTCTACTCGATGCGTCTTTCAGACATCCGAGGGTACTCTAAACCTAGGGCTCTGATACAAAGTTTATCATGCCCTGAGCATATACCCTGGATGGGACATGATACTTGGAGTCACAAGTAACCCCTGGTCTAGCATACACTGGCATTTTGAGTAAACATATAAATGTAACGGAAGCATTATAGTGAAAAATATAAAGCATTCATGAAAACTGGAACTGAATCCTAAGGTTTAAAACATCTAAACAAAACTACTAGTATTATAAACCTACATTTGTTTCTGAAAGCCAGTACAACTGATGAGTTACTGGGACAAGCCCCCAGCTAAGTCCAAGTCTAATAGAAGAAAATAGAACTGAAACAAATGATCTTCGTCCTCAAAGGATGAGGACTCACTAATAGAGCAGCTGGAGTCTCTAAGAGCGATTAACTAGCGAGGCTGAGATTGAGATCCTGCAGCTGTATCATAAAATGATACAACATAAAAGGTATGCATCAATACTTTGAATGTACTGAGTAAGTGAGAGAAACCATAAATAAGAAATAAAAGTGTTGAATTGAAAATACATGCAATGACCAACTGAAGCTACTAAACTGAATAACTGTAATAACTGAGATGGTCTAAAAGACCCTGTTTGAAGGTCAAAGACATACCATAAATCCGAGATTCTAATCTTGAACTGATCTGAGACTAAACTGAGCTGACTAGTGGGAGAGTCTATAACCGACATGTAACCACGTGAGCAAGATGTTGAGTCTGATGTATACACCCCATTGGTAGGACCCAATATACCTTGCGAGGGTATAAAGGCATGAACTGTGTGATCACAAATCTGGGGCCATGAGGCCAATAAAACTATAACCTACGGTGGCAATGTAGTTTTGGGAACTTGGGTGCAATGGAACCCCGGTCCGCTTGGTGCCAAGTCCTACTCCCACTGGATATTTCTAGACTAACTACTAGGCTGATAACTCGAAACTGGGGCCCAAGACTAGTCAAGAATACCTATTTGGAAGCACCTTGAGAGTCTTATAGGACCAGATTCTGTAATTGGATTATAAGACTGGTCAGAGCTACTTATCTGGATGCGTTGTAACCGTCTAAAGAACAAACTGCAATCTGAAACTGGGGTCCTAAGGCTGGTTGGAGCTTCTTATCTGAAAGTGTCATGACCGCCTAGAAAACCACTAAAACTGATACTGAGTATAATTCTGATAACTAGGAGGTACTACTGACTCCTTAGGAATTTCTATAGTCAAACTGATCAACTGACATTTCTGACTAACACTGAGGATTCTAGCATTCTGACTGAAACTGAACTATCATGCAACTAACTACGATTTCAGTTCATACTAACAATATGGGATGCCACAACGTTGATAAAATCAAGAAACAAGGAAGACTAACCCAACCGGAAAAATTCTAGGTGATCTCACTCGACATTAGAGATAAAATAATCCTTACAAGAAAGAACATTTATCCGATATCTAGATAATTGAGAATATCTGAAAATAAGCTTAAATCATATTCCACAAGCTATAATGAATTATGGCATATAATTCATCCGCATTTGAAAACTCAAGGATAGAATTCACTTTACGGGAACAACATCAATATAGTCATAAATTGATGGAATCATATCTAGAATAAACATGGATAACACTCTACATGAATTCAAAGAAAACTGACATACATTCCCTTCACATTCGAAAGCTCAAGTCTAGAATTCATAGAGAAACTAGGAGGGATTTTGGGGACACAAGGGAAGATCTATTCCCTTGTTGAATTCCCACATACTTGGCTAAAATTTTCCTGGAGAAAGAAGCTTGAATGGCTGCAATTAGTGAGGAACCCTAGACCTTGTTTGAGAGCTCTTGAGAGAATACTTACACAAATTTCTCTGAAAATCTGAGTGGGAATGAGGGGGAAGCCATTTAGCCCCTCTAAATTCCCTTAAAATAGATAAAAATGAGATAGTTTAGAGTCTGGGGGGTTAGAAAATTACTAAAACACCCTTAGGAAGTTTGCAGGAAAAATTGTCCGTCAGGACCCCACGAGGGACTTCACGGATCGTGCCTAGTGACCATGACTAGTGGTCACAACCGTCAAGTGCACTGCCAAGAATCTCCTATTGGTCACCACGAGGGACACTGCGACTCTTAGTGTACCAAAAGACTCGTGGTGACCCACCCGTCGTCAACACTACCTTAAATCTCCTAGAGTCACAACGGGAGACACCACGACTCGTGGTGTCCCAAACGAGTCGTAGTGAGGACCCGTTGAGTACGTTGCCTGGATTTTCCAACTTTCAATCAAATACTGACTACAGATCACCCCATGACTCGTGGTCACACCCGTGGTCACCCACTTTTCCAAATTCTTCAAACAAGCACAGACCCTTCCCCATGAGTCTCTTCACGACTCGTGGCCTACCCCACAGGTCACTAGACGACTCGTTCTCTGACCTGGTGTAAAAAATTTCTGATTTCTCCATTTCAATTCCCGGATCCGATCTTAGGGTTTTTGGGGCATTACAAGGCAGTAGCTCGACAGGCTTCTCCCTTCTCAACTCATCCATCACACAGTTCAATAAAATCAACAGTCACATTTCATATATGCAATGAATCCATCAACGACCATATTGAATAATAAGCACAATATCTATTAAGAATTACAAATCCTTAGTTATTCTCATCGACAACTACTCAACAACCATACATAGTGACAAATTCACACTTAGCATTAACGCCACGTTCATTGTTATCAATTTGCATCATTTCCATAGTAAGTTAGCATTCTCGTAATACATTTCACATCCACCTCATGAACATAAATGAAATCACAAACAATAAGCGATTAACACAACCAAGGGTAACATGTTGGCATATGCCTTCGCCATTTCCGCTTAACACTCAACCACATGAATCGTGTACACACTTGCTAGTAGGTCTTATTTATGCCCAACCAGTAATGACTTGCACGGGACTCTATAAATCTATGTATTATACTGGCGTGGCACCCGCTCCCACTCATATGCTCGTCCAGATGCTCCCTTCGGACACGAGCCACTCAAATATTTTTATTTGCTCGCCCGGATACTCCCCTCGTGTATGAGCCACTCAATATTAAGATGTTAAAATCTTTTCATTCATCATCCTTATAAAATATGCCAAGTGCATCATTGCATCATACAAGAAGTTACAATTTACTTCTCAAATAATGCATCGTCAATCAGCCATCCTCTTATTATGGAGTATGATCACTTTACTAATCATTCATTACAGGTAGTTACATTAACATATATACACCATTATTTAACAAGTAGTCACAATTCAATATCATATCTTTGTCACATTCTTAAGATAGATTAACAACATTAGGCTCACGTAACACATAAACGTCTGAAGACCAATCATATATCACATTGCACACTATACATTCCATTATATAGGTCTATCCCTTTAAACTGTAACCTACCTCAATCTGGAGATAACAATTCAAGTACTCCACGGGAGCCTTTTCTTTCCTCAATTCTTCAGAATGCGCAAAATCTACAACATAAGAGTATTTCATTAATTACCATTCAATTTAGAGCCTAACAAATCAAACCCTCTCATTTGGGGTGATTTCGAGAGTAAAACCCCAATTCTTCTAGGTTTTAGGCCTATAATTCCCGCATAACCCTCATTGTAGACATGCAATTCTAAGGGACTGATCAAAACAATTCAACATCACCCAAATCACCCCATCATTCCAGCCCTAGTTTAACAACCTAGGGTTCTTCCATTACAAATTTCCACCATTAAAGGCCTATAAGTATTCTAGGATCAAAATCACTTACTTAGAGATAGAGAATCAAAAATCTTACCTTGGGTGAAAGAATTACTGATGAAGGGCGTGTTTACGCACTTCTTAGCCATATTTTGCCCATACTTTACTATGTTTTGAGAATAAATTATGTGTGTTTACATGTATTTATGTTATATATTTGTGAAAAAGGCTAACGCACATGATGAGATGCTTTCAGGGATAAAAATGATAGATTTGGGTGTATTTGATGCTTTATAAACTAAGGTGAAGAATTTGGGTTGCACAAAATGAAGATTGAAGCCACACTAGCGCAGCCAGCAGCATGGTGCACTACCATGCTAGTACGACCAGAGGCGCGAGGCACATGCTCTTTAGTGCGATGAGAGGCGCGGGGCACCTCCTTACCTACGCTATGAAGGCGTGCGATGCGGCACCTTGCCTGCACGATGGCATGCGCGGCGCGCTAAACTTGTTCAAACGGCCAGCAGTAAATCCCACTTCAATTAGGAAAAGGAGTTGCAAAATCAAATCAAATCCATGAAGGAACAAATAAGGAATAAATATACTATTACAAATAACCTTTATTTCTTTGTAATAGAGAGTGAACCTTGCGAGAGACAATAGAGAATTAGAAGTTTTACATTGAGATATGTATTGTTGAATTGTTCTTCCTTATTTTTGCAATAATCAAGTGAGTTTCTTCCTATCATCATTGTAAGTATTAATTTATGCTTTTGTCTATGAATTCTATTAATTTACTTATAATTATGAGTGGCTAAAACTTCCACAACTAGGGTTGTGAGAACCATGGTGAATTAATGTACTAGGGTTTGCATGACATGATTCTCAACCAATACTAAACGCTTGTATTGTATTCTCTTCATATTTAACGTTTCTTAACATTGCGCAACATTAGGACTTTCCTGAATTCTCTACTTGCTTAAGCCTAGAGAGGTAGAGATTAGGAAAAGTGAATTACAACAAAGCCTTAATTTTTATGATCTTTGAATTAACTTTAGTTGTGGTCACAAAATAGTTAAATTTGAAACAGATTAATAACGGTTAAATTGAAAATATTTATGAGACCTAACCCGATGATTGAGTAAAGTCATACAATAGGGACAAACTAGTCATTTGAATGAACCCTAGTTTCAGTTCTACAAGTAAAGTATTGAGATAGATCACAGGTGTAAAACCCGAAATAGTTAGGAACCCATGGGAAACACTTACCCTAGTTAGTTGCATTAATTTGGAATCAACATTAAATTTCTAAACAATATTACTTTTTGCTTTTACAAATTCTCCCCTTTAGGAGATAATTGACTTAAAAGCTTAAATACTAGAATTCTTCTATATCCTTCCATATTCCCTGTGGGTTCGACCCTAACCTCTTTGTTGGGTTCTTTATTGACAAGTCCACTTCATACTTAGTGTGAGTTTGAGCATTATCAAAAAGTGGCGCCGTTGCCGGGGAATCCGACTTAGGATTAGATTAATTACTTGTGTTTAACTTTTAGTCTTTATTTCCTCTTTAACATTTTTTTGTATTCTTTTTCTGATGTGTCATAGGTTAGTGTGGTAAAACAAATAGCAAAAATGTGACCACGGTTCCAACAGGTAACTTGATGAAGTCTGAGTAATCAAGATACTTGCGTCGTGTCAGGACGTTAAATTAGGCGCTACTTGAGAGGCAACCCAAGATCAATTTTTTTTATTTTTATGTGTTTGTTCAAGTGTGCAGGTGATAGGTCATGATTTTCAACAAAATTGAGCATAAACATCGAAAAAGGAGAGCAAAACAATTGAACAAGCACATAGGACATCTCTCAGGCCAAGCAATGCAAGGCCTGGCACGACGCGCAGGGTAGCAACACGTTAAGATCCGTGACGTGCAGTAGAACAGGCACTTTGAGCGCAACGACATAGAGCGAAGGTTCCAGGCAAAAGTTGTGAGGGATAAAATGTAAATTCCAGCCCATGGGAGTACTTTAAAAGGACTAGACCTAATTTTCAGCTCATTATTATGAAAGCCGCGCCGCACACCCTTGAATTCTCAAGAAAACTCTCTTAAAACATCATCTCTTCATCAAATTCCTCCAACGATTTTCACCAAAATCACAAAGTATACCATTTTACTTGTGAAACCTCTATAAATGGCACCAAAAGTAAACAAAGGGAAAGGTGTGGCTTCTTCAATCCGTGGGTCAAAAAGAGTAAGGAGAACTAGTGAAAAGGAGCATGAAGATGTGAGGATGGCACCAGAACCATTGAGGTGATATGGGCTCCGTTGGATCACGGAGCAAGAAGGTAATTTTTTTAAATGAGAATAAAGAATCCAATTACTCACATGACATGTTCATTGATAGAAAAACTTTAACATATGTATTTCCCCATATGGTAGATAGATTACTCACCCTTGGTCTTGGTTTTGTGTTTGATGCTCCGCGTGATTTTAATTTGAATATGATGAGCGAATTCCTTGTAAATTGGATGCCAAAGGAGAGGTCTAACCAAGTTAAAGTTAGGGGTCAAATTATTGAGTTTGCACCTATTGCTTTGAATAGATTACTTGGGACACCTCATGTTGACCCACAACCCTTTGTTAACATTGTGAAGAAACCCCTATATAGAGACGTTAGAAATACTTTGTGTGGCCCTAACTCTGTTGCAAAGTGGACTCGCCACCAAAAATTTGGGTATCATGTTTCACTTCCATATGCTCATCTAAGAAGAGAGGCACGTGTCTGGTTAAAAATAATTTGTGCTTGTTTAGTGCCCTAAAAGCATATAACCCATGTGACTAGGGAAAGAGTGTGTCTTGTCTATGCACTAATGACTGGAATACCAATTAATGTGGGGGTTCTCATTAAAAATATGTTGAAGAGAGCAAAGGTAAAAAAGGGCCAAAACTTTAGGTTTGGGGGTCTCTTGACTTGATTTCTGCATGGACATGATTTTGAGGAGGAAGAGGTGGACTATAGACCTGCTTATGATCCTAGGAGGATTGGTGTGACTAAAACTAAGGAACCCAAGGTATAAATGATCCAGTCCTTTATGTCAATGAGCGCAATGCGCGAGTTGATAACATGTTGAACCACTAGTATGGTATGCAAATGCTCCAACTGAGGATGAATGGTGTGACTGAGGAGCAACTACAATAGCTTAACATGGATTACCCTCTGAGCGAACACTCGAGATCCCTTTGTAGAGTTGGACCTGGATTCGAAGATCTCCTTGATGATGATATGTCCACAGAGGATGAGATGGCGAGAGTAGACTCGGGCATAGAGTCTAGTGATGATAATGAGGAAGATTCTGAGATGGGGAAGCTGCTTTTGCCCCCACAGATGAGGAGGAGATACTTTTGTCCCCATAGAAGAGGAGGAGCAGAGGCCCTAGGAGTTCTTCTTTCACTCTTTTACTTTATGCTTTATTATTTTAGCACTGGGGAAAGTGTTACTAATTAAGTGTGGGGCGGGAGAAGTGAACTTCATATTACCATGCATGCCTTAATTGCTAAATTTGCATATGGTAGGCCTAGTCTTTTTGGGATTTATGACTCATCTTGCATGCTTGTTGGTTTGTAGTATATTTTTTTGTATAGTTATATTTTGGTTTGGGTTCCTCCATTTTTTGTTTTGGTATTTTTCCGATGTATAGTCCCTTAAAACTGACTAGAGAGTCTAGATTTTTATTTTTTTATTTTTTTAGTCAATGAGTCATGACTTTGCCCGATGATGGATGGGATGAAGACCATCTTAAGGATAAATTAGTCATTAGGAAGAACAAGAACTTGGACATTACGAATTCTAGATGCTTCACTTTAGGTATCATTGAAACTATAAATTCACTCAAAAATGCATGAAAAAGGTAGAAACACTTAGTCTTTAGGAACTTGACTCTTGTGCTTGAAAAAAAATTGGGCTTAATTATCTTATGCATGCAATATGAATATATGTGTTCATGTGATCTTGATTACCATTGTTAAACCATATTGTGCCAATGTTTGAGGAATTTTTAATATACTCCATGCTTGTAATTTGATGTTTAGAACTTGCTCGGTGTGTGTGCAAAGCGAAATAAAAAATGATGAATTTAGGAAGTGATATAGGTGTTTCCTTGGTAGCCTTTTCTTTATCCTATTTTATCTACCTTAATGTAATTGTCCTAGTTAGCCATGTTTGAGCCTTAGTCTATGCTTTTGATAACCATATTAAAGGCTTAAATCCCTTTTTGTTCTTTTGGCTTTATTTGAACCAAATGACTCCTAGAGTACTTTATTGAAATTTTTTTCATGAAATGATGATAATTGGAGAAGCGAAGGGAAAAGCTAAAAAGTGTGGAAATTATAAGAAAAGAAAAGGGTGAAATTTGATAAACTAGGAGAGTGATGTTAGTGGTAAAACAAAAAGAAGAAAGAGCTTTGAAAAAAAATAATGATGAAAAAAAAAGTGTGAATGAGCTCAATGTTGAAAGAAAAATCCCCACTAGTCACCTGGGGTGTAAAATTGAAAAATAAAAGGAGGTATAGGAGAAAAATGGGAAATTGAAGAAAGTGCTAAAAAATAAAGTATTGTGAAGTATTACAGTGCTTAGGGAGCTTAGTCACTATCTTGGTGAAATAGTCCCTACCTGTCCCTTAGCCTACGTTACAACTAAATTTAAGTCCTAAATGATCCTTGATTCAAAATTGTATATTAGTGGGGTACTATACTAAGGGCAAGCCTATGGGTCGTCTTTTGCATGTATGTTGAGTTCTTTGAGAGAGTTAGAAAATTTTGTTATATTTATATCCAAGTTAATATTGTTTTATATCTTTTATGTGAAACGGCATCTCTTCAAATTGTGAGGGGCACAATGGTAAGACTTTGATATATCTTGATTGCTAAATTACATATGATTCATGTTGGCCAAAATATGTCTTGACGAGTTAGTTTTCAAAGGTTAGGTGATTTCGAACTATGATATTTTAATGTTAATCCTATATGCATGAGAGTGAATTGTTTGAGCTTCATTGATTTGTCTCATGATCCTAAGTGCAAGTAGACCTATTTGTAGGATGAATTTTGTGTATAAATTTGAGAAGGGAAGTAGTAGATTGTTCGAGGATAAACAATAGTTTAAGTGTGGGGTGGTGATGAAGGGCGTATTTACGCACTTCTTATCCATATTTTTCTCGTACTTTACTATATTTTGAGAATAAATTATGTGTGTTTGCATGTGTTTATGTTATATATTTGTGAAAAAAAGGTTATGCACATGATGAGATGCTTTCAAGGATAAAACTGATAGATTTGAGTGTATTTGAGGCTTTTGGAATGAAGGTGAAGAAGTTGGGTTGCACAAAACGAAGATTGAAAGATTCAGCACCACTGGCCACACCAGGCAGCAGCATGTGCACTGCCATGCCAGTGTGACCAGAGGCGCGAGGCACATGGCCTTTAGTGCGATGAGAGGTGTGGGGCGCCTTCCTACCTTCTCTATGAAGCACATGATACGACACCTTGCCTGCACGATGGCATGTGCGGCGCGCCAAGCTTGTTCAAACGGCCAACAGTGAATCCCACTTGAATTAGAAAAAGGAGCTGCAAATCCCAAATTAAATTCATGAAGGAACAAGAAGGCAAAAATCTACTATTATAAATACCATTTATTTCTTTGTAACAGAGAATGAACCTTGCGAGAGACAATAGAGAATTAGAAGTTTTACATTGAGATACGTATTGTTGAACTGTTCTTCCTCATTTTTTCAAAGTCACAGCCTCGCTAGCCGATCGCTTTTAGAAGACTTTAGCTGTTTATTTGTTGAGTCCTCATCTTTCGAGGGCGAAGGTTATTTTACTCAGTTTTTCGTTCTTCCATTTAGATTTGGAGTTAGCTGGGGGCTTCTCCCAGCAACTCATCAATTGTAGTGGCTTTTAGACAGGAATTTGGTTTTTTAGACTTGTAAGTTTGTTCAGATGTTTTTTTAAACTTTATGATCCAGCTCTATTTCATAATTTTTTTAGTTTACTTTAAAGCTTCCGCTATATTTTATGTTTACTCAGAATTCCAATGTATGATAGACCAGGGGTTGAATTGGGGTTACTTGTAACTCCAAGTACCGTGTTTCATCCAGGGTGTAATCTTGGGGCGTGACACATTCTCAAACAGACAGGCAATCGGAGAGAACTATTCAAGTGTTGGAGGACATTCTCTAGGCATGTGTGATAGACTTCAAGGGTCATTGGGACAAGTTCTTACCCTTGACAGAGTTTGCCCATAACAATAGCTACCACTCAAGCATTGGTATGGCATCTTATGAAGCCTTGTATGGGAGGAAGTGCAAGTATCAAATTGGGTGGTTTGATGCGTTTAAGGTGAGACCTTGGGGATGGATTTGTTAAAGGAGTCCTTGAAAAAGGTGAGACCTTGGGAGACTGTCTGATGGCTACTTAGAGTAGGCAGAAGAAATACACAGACAAGAAGGTCAAGGACATGGAGTTCATGAAAGGGGGCAGGTACTTCTCAAGGTGTCCCCCATGAAGGGGGTGATGAGGTTCAGAAAGCGAGGCAAGCTCAGCCCGAGGTATATTCGGCCATTTGGAATACTTCGACGTGTGGGGGAAGTGGCTTATGAGATGAAATTTCCATCAAGATTGTCTAGAGTGCATCAAACATTTCATGTGTCCATGTTGAAAAAGTACCATTGGGATGGAACATATATCATCAAGTGGGACTCTATGTTGCTGGATGAGAATCTGTCATATGAGGAGGAACCTACAGCACGATCGTGGTAGCGGTCGGAGTTCCACCATGGTGGAAATGGAAGAGTAACCGTCTGGCCGCTGCAGCAGCCCTATGACCACTGTAGTAGAAGGGTAATCGCTGCAACGAACAACGAGAATTAAAAAGTGGGTTTAAGTGGGAATTATGGGGTTTTAACCCTATTATTTCCCAAAACGTGATCAGGAGGTCTAGAGGACGGAAAAAACTTCTAGAGTAGTAATGGATAATGCTCAAACTCACACTTCTTGACAAAGTATGAAGCAGACGTTGTCAATAACGAACCCAACAAAGAGGTTGGTGTCGAACCAACAGGGAATATGGAAGGATATAAAAGAATGCTAGTATTTAACCTTTTAAGTCAAGTATCTCCGAAAGGAGGGAATTTGTAAAAGCAACAAGTAATATTGTTGACAAATTGAATGTTGATTCCAAATTAATGCAACTAACTAGGGTAAGTGTTCCCCATTGATTCTTAGCTACTTCGGCTTTTAAACTTGTGATCAATCCCAATTATTTACTTGTAGAATTGATAACTAGGGTTCATCCAAACGACTAGTTCGTCCTATAGGATGACTTTACTCAATTACTGGGTTAGGTCTCATGAACATTTTCAATTTAACCGTTATCAATTTGTTTAAAATTTAACTATCCTGCGATCACAACTCAAGTTAATACAATAATCATAAAAATCAAAGTTTTGTTGTAATTCTCTTTTCCTAATCTCTACCTCTTTAGGCTCAAGCAAGTAGAGAACTCAGGCAAGTCTAATGTTGCGCACTGTTAAGAAACATTTAAAGATGAATAAAATACAATACAAGTGTTCAATATTGGTTTAGAATCACATCGTGCAAACCCTAGTTCGATAATTCACCATGGTTCCCACAACCCTAGTTGTGGAGGTTTTAGACTCTCATAATTATAAGTAAATTAATAGAATTCATAGACAAAAGAATAAATTAATACTTACAACGATGATAGGAAGAAACTCACTTAATTAAACTGAGATCCTGCAGTTGTATCATAAAACGGTACAAGCATAAAAGTATGCATCAATACTTTGAATGTACTGATTAAGTGAGAGAAAGTATAACTAAATGGAATAAGTAACTGTACTGAATAGACATGCAATGACCAATTGAAATTGATGAAGCTGAAATAACTGTAATAAAATGAGGTGGTCTAAATGACCCTATATGATGGTTAAAGACATGCTCTGATTCTGAGATACTGGTCTGAAAGACTATACTGAACTCATAATTGTACTAAATAGTCTGAAACTATTTTGAACTTAGCTACACTAAGACTGAGCTGAACTGAGCTAAACTGATACTGAACCGACTAATGGGAGAGTCTATACTGACATATAACCACATGAGCTAGACGTGAAGTCCGATGTATACACACCATCAGTAGGATCCAATATACCTTGCCAGGTTATAGAGACATGAACTGGGCGATACAAGAGTTTGGGGCCGTGAGGCCAAATTAACTGTAACCTACGGTGTCAACGTAGTTTTGGGAACCTGGGTGCGCTGGTACCCTGGTACCCTGGTCCGCTTGGTGCTAAGTCCTACTTCAATTGGATAATCCTAGATTGAATACTAAGCTGATAGCTCAAAATTGGGGCCCAAGACTAGTCAGGAATACCTATCTGAAAGCAACCTGAGAGTCTTATCGACTCTGATTATGGAACTGGGTTCTAAGACTGGTCAAAGATGCTTATCTGGAAGCATCGTAACCGTCTAAAGAACAAGATGTAATCTGTAAATGGGGTCCTAAGGCTAGTAAGAGATGCTTATCTGAAAGTGTCATGACCTCCTAGTGAACCACTAAACTGAGTTCTGAGTCTGATTTTGATAACTGGGAGGTACTACTGACACCTCGAGAATTTCTGTAGCCAAAATGATCAGCTAACATTTATTACCGTCTAAAAATATGGGAATCCTCAACATTGAAGGAATCATGAAAATTTCACTGTTTAATCACTGTGCTAAGATTCTAGATTTTTCTACGTTTAAGGAATAGGGCTAAATTTTATATCACAAGAACAAACATCATTTCAGTCATAAGCTGGTGAAAAATATCTATAATTAAAAAAAATAATATTCCACATGAATTAAATGAAGTATGATTGATAATTTCTTAAACATTCGATAGTTTTAGGGCTAGAACTGATAAAAAGAAGTAGGGAGAAATTTTGGGGACACAAGGGAAGAACTATTCCCTTGTTGAATTCCCAAATACTTGGATAAAATTTCCCTAAAGAAAGGAGCTTGAATGGCTGCAATTGATGACGAACCCTAGACTTCGCTTAAGAGCTTTGAGAGAAGACTTACCCAATTTTCGAGAAAATCTAGTGGGAATGAGAGGGGGAACCATTAAGCCCCTCTAAATTTTCTTAAAATATACCAAAATGACGTAGTTTAGAGTCTCAGAGGTTAGAAATTTACTGAAATGCCCTTACAAAATTTGCAGTAAAAACTGATTGCCAGGCCCCACCGAAGGACCTAATGGGTCATGCCCTGTGACCATGACTCATGGTCACAATCGTGAGGTACACTACCAAAATCCCATACTGGTTACCATAGGGGACATCTTGACTCGTGGTGACCCACCCGTCGCCAACATTGCCTAATGTTTACTGGAGTCACCACGGGCGACATGATGACTCGTGGTGTCCCAAATTAGTCGTGGTGAGGACCTATCGTGTACACTGGCTGGCTTCTCCAACTTTCAGTCAATTACTGACCACGGGTCACCCCATATCTCGTGGGTTTTGACCACGACTTGTGGTCACACCTGTGATCATCCCTTTTTTTCCAAATTTTTCAAAAAAGTTAAAAGTCCTCACCACGAGTGATTTAACAACTCGTGGTCAACCCCACAGGTCACCGAAAGACTTGTTCTGTGACCTAGTGCATATTTTCCAGTTTTCTCCATTTCAACTCCTGGTCTAGTCTTTGAGTTTCTGGGGCATTATAGAATGGAAGATCATGCTCAAGTCTAACCTCGTACCCAATTCATCCTACAAGGTCTTTCATAAATGGGAAGTAAACTGAGTGCCCTTATTTTATATAATGGAAATAAGCACCCCATGTAACCGAATAACCTCCTTCACATATAGCTTGGCTAGTTTCTGCGCGTTGTAAGTCACCTGGACCGGCAACAAATGAGCAAACTTGGTCAACCTGTCCACTATGACCCAAATTGATTCAAACTTCCCCAAGGTCTTGGTAAGACCAACCACAAAGTCCGTAGCTGTTCTCTTCCATTTCTACTTGGGGATAGGCATTTGCTGAAGAACTCATCCAGGAATTTTGTGCTCGTACTTCACCCGTTGACGATTTAAATGTTGAGTCACGTGTCATGAACGCCTAGTTAAACACTAAAACTGAGTTCTGAGTCTTACTCTGATAACTTGGGGGGTACTACTAACACCTCGAGAATTTCTGTATTAAAACTGATCAACTGACATTTGTGACTGACACTAAGTATTCTAATAATTTAACTAAACTGCATTGACATCAATCTAACTAAATTTTCAGCACCAACTAACAATATGGGGATCATCAACACTGAAGGAATTAAGCAAATTTCACTATTAAATCACTTTGGCAAGATTCTAGATGTTTCTGAGTTTAAGGACTAAGGATAAATTTCATTTCACGAGATCAAACATCATTTCAGTCACAAGCTGTTGGAAAATATCTATAATTAACAAAAAAATAATATTCCACATGAATTAAACGAAGTATGATTGACAATTTCTTAACATTCGATAGTTTCAGGGCTAGAATTGATAAAGAGAAGTAGGGAGAAATTTTGAGGACACAAGGGAAGAACTATTCCCTTGATGAATTCCCACATACCTGGATAAAATTCCCTGAAGAAAGGAGTTTGAATAGCTGCAATTTATGTTGAACCCTAGACGTCACTTGAGTGCTTCGAGAGAAGACTTATGCAATTTTCTGAGAAAATCTTAGTGGGAATAAGAGGGGGAACCTTTTAGCCCCACTAAATTCCCTTAAAATATACCAAAAGGGCGTAGTTTAGAGTATAGGATGTTAGGAAATTACTTAAACACCTTAGGAAATTCACAGGAAAAATTGACTGTCAGGCCCCCACAAGGGACCTAACGGATCGTGCCCAGTGAGAGCACGACTTGTGGTCACAATCGTGAGGTACACTGCCAAAATCCCATACTGGTCACNCACTTAAAATTTTGTTCGTCCTCGAACAATAATCTTACACCTTATGCCTGCCAAAATCCCATACTGGTCACCATGAAGGACACCATGACTCGTGGTAACCCACCCATCGCCAACCCTTCCTAAAGTTTCCTGGAGTCACTATGGGCGATACCACGACTCATGGTGTCTTAAACGAGTCGTGGTGAGCACCCATTACATACACTGCCTGGCTTCTCCAACTTTCAGTCAATTACTAACCACAGGTCACCCCACAGCTCATGGTGTTGACCACGACTCGTGGTCACCCCCTTTTTTCTAGATTTTTCAAACAAGTTCAAAGTCCTCACCTCGAGTCACCTAACGACTCGTGGTCACCCCCACGGGTCATCGAACGGCTCATTCTGTGACCTGGTGCAGATTTTTCTATTTTGTCTGTTTTAACTCCCGGGTCTAGTCTTTGAATTTCTAGGGCATTACAATATCTCCCCCTTAGGAACATTCTTCCTTGAATGTTGGAACACATGCAGGAAAGAGGAGAATGGAAATCTTTATACCCAATTACTGATCATGAAAGCTGAAAATTAACGGATTGACTACCTCTGAACTGAATCACAAGTCTGAACTGAATTCACTAATCGTACATATTGATTTACATGAAAGAAACTGAAACATAAGAACTGAAAGCAGTTTTGGGGAAGAAATTGATACCTTAAACTAAAACTGAGTCGAAAGGGAACAAATGAGGGTATCTAGCCATCATATATGCTTCTGACCTCCCACATAACTGCTTCAACCTGCTGATTCCTCCACAAGACTTTGACCGAAGCTACCTCCTTGTTCCTCAACTTACGAACCTAATGGTCAAGGATTTGGACTGGGATCTCTTCGTATGAGAGACTATCTTTCACTCCCACACTTTCTAAGGGCACAATTGAAGTTGGATCTCCAATGCACTTCTTCAATAGTGACATATCGAATACTGGGTGCACAGATGCCAACTCGGAAGGTAATTCTAGCTCATAAGCTACCTTGCCAATTCTCCTCAGAATTCTGTAGGGTCCCACATATATCAGAATGAGCTTTCCTTTCTTCCCAAATCTCACTACCCCTTTCATGGGTGAAATTTTCAGATAAACACAGTCATCTACAACAAACTCCAATTCTCTTCTCCTCACATCAGCATAAGATTTCTGATAGCTCCGAGCTGTTTTCAATCTTTCTCGGATGAGATGTACTTTCTGCATAGCTTTATGAACCGAGTCTGGCCCGATTAAAGTAGCTTCATCCACTTCAAACCATCCGATAGGAGATCTACACCTCCTTCCATATAATGCCTCAAACGGGGCCATCTAGATACTGGAGTGGTAGCTATTGTTATGAGCAAACTTGATGTGGGGAAAGTGATCATCCCAACTTCCCTTGAAATCGATCGCACAAACTCTCAATATATCTTCTAGGGTCTGAATAGTCCACTCAACTTGTCCATCCGTCTGTGGGTGGAAAGGTGTGCTAAGCTTGACCTGGGTACCAAGTCCCTTCTGAAAAGACTTCTAGAAATGAGAGGTGAACTAGGTAGCTTTTTCTGAGATAATGGATAACAGCACCCTATGAAGTCTGACCAACTCCCGGATATAAAGCCTAGCATAGTCCTCAGCTGAATCTGTAGTTTTAACTAGGAGGAAGTGTTCTGACTTAGTCATCCGAACTACTATTACCCAAATAAAATTATGTTGCCAATGAGTCTGAGGTAAACCCATAATAAATTCCATATTCACTTCTTCCCACTTCCAGGTGGATATACTGATATCCTGAGTCATACCTCCCAATCTCTGGTCTCTACTTTGACTTGCTGGCAGTTCGGACACTTAGCTACAAATTCAGCGATGTCTCTCTTCATGTTGTTCCACCAGTAAATATCTCGTAAATCCCTATACATCTTAGTAGCACCAGGGTGGATGGAATACCTCGATCTATGTGCTTCAGCCAGTATCTGCCATCTCAAATTACCCACATTCAGTACACACAATCTACCCTAGTAACAGAGTACACCATCTCCCATTTTGGAGAAAGCCTCAACTTCTCTTCTGAAAACTGCTTCCTTAAGCTTAAGTAGGATGGGATCCTCATCCTGTCTAGACTTAACATCAACAACCAAAGAGGAATCTGACCCACTTTGCATTACCACTCCACCCTCAACTGAATAAACCAACTGCACCCCCAATCGAGCTAGTCTGTAAATATCCTTCTCTAGTTCCTTTCTGCCCTCTTCCACATGGGCGACGTTCCCCATAGATACCCTGCTCAGGGAATTCGCCACTATTGGCTTTGCTCGGGTGATATAGCATACTCATGTTATAATACTTCCTGAGCTCTAACCACCTTCTCTGACGAAGATTTAGATCTTTCTGACTGAATACATATTGAAGGCTCTTGTGATCGGTTAAAACATCAACGTGGGCCCTGTAAAGGTAGTGCCTCAATATTTTCAATGCAAACCACTGCTGCCAACTCCAAGTCATGAGTCGGGTAATTCTTTTCGAATCTTGAGCTGTCTGGAGGCATAAGCTATCACTTTACCTTGCTGCATCAGAATGCAATCGAGCCCAACTCTGGAAGTGTCACAATAAACAACTAATCCCTCTACTCCTTCCGGTAGGGTCAACAGTGGAGAAGTGGTGAGTTGAGTTTTTAACTCTTGGAAACTCTTCTCGCACGCATCTGACCACTGAAATTTCACCTTCTTCTGAGTCAGCCTAGTCAGATGGGATTCTATAGAGGAAAAACCTTCCACAAAATGTCGGTAATAATCGGCTAGACCCAAGAAACTTTTGATTTCAGTTGGGGAAGCAGGCCTTGGCCAGTCTTTCATCGCTGCTATCGTTTGAGGATCTACCTGAATACCCTCACCCGAGACCACGTCACCGAGGAAAGTCACAAACTTCAACCAGAATTCATATTTGTTGAACTTAGCGAACAATTGGCGGTCTCTAAACATCTGAAGCACTATTCTAAGGTGGTTAGCATGTTCTTCCTCATTCTTGGAGTATACCAAAATGTTGTCGATAAATACAATGACGAACATATCCAGATACTGCTTGAAGACTCTGTTCATCAGGTTCATAAAAGCTGCATGGGCATTAGTTAGTTCGAAGGACATAACCATGAACTCATAGTGGCCATACCGAGTTTTGAAAGATATTTTCGGTATGTTACATTCTCTAACTCTTAACTTATGATACCCCTACCTGAGGTCTATTTTGGAGAAACAATTGGCTCCTTGAAGCTGATCGAACAATTCATTAATCTTGGGTAGGGGATACCTGTTCTTTACAGTGATCTTGTTCAATTAACGGTAATCGATACACATCCTAAGGGTATCGTCTTTCATTCACACGAATAGTACTGGAGCACCCCAAGGAGAGATGTCGGGTCTAATAAAACCTTTATCAAGAAGGTCTTTTAGCTGCTCCTTCAACTCCTTAAGCTCAGCTGGAGCCATTCTGTAAGGAGGGATGGAGATGGACTGAGTATCTGGAAGAAGGTCTATACCAAAGTCTATTTCTCATTTAGGAGGGACTTTGGAAAGATCTTCAGAAAAGACATCAGGAAATTCGCTTACAACTGGGACTGAATGGATAGTTGGGGTCTCAGAGTTGGAATCTTTGACCTGAACTAGATGATAGTTACATCCCTTCAAAATAAGCTTCTGGTCCTTAAGGTAGGAAATAAACCAACCCTTAGGCGCTGTACTACTTCCCGTCTACTCTAATACTGGCTCATTTGGAAACTGAAATTTGACAACTCTAGTTCTGCAATTGACTAAGGCATAACCGGAGTCTAACCAATCCATGCCAAGGATAAGGTCAAAATCAATCATGTATAGCTCTATAAGGTCAGCTGGAATGAATTTATTGAGGACTGAGACTGGGCAGTTTCTGTACAGACGGCTGGCTCTAATTGATCGCCAACTGGGGTGGAGACTGAAATGGTTTTGAGAGGACCTCTAGACTGATATCGAACTGAACAACTATGTATGGAATCACGAACAATAGTGTGGCTCCGGGATCTAATAGGGAATATACATCTAGGTGTAAAATATATAACATACCCATCACCATATCAGGTGAGCTCTCCTGATCCTGAAGAGATGATAATGCATAAAAATGGTTTTGGCGCTGACCATCATCCATACCTGAAGTATTGTCCTGTTAAGATGGTCGGCCTACTGGAGCTGCTGAGCTAGTAGATTGTGACCTTCCCCGTCCTACGGAGGGACACTCTCTAAGCATATGACCAAGATGTGCACAACCAAAACAGCCCTCTCAACCCTGAAGACACACTCCTGGGTTGTTCTTGCCACACTAAGGCAAGCTAGATACCTATTGCTGGCATTGTAGCTCTAGGATTGAGAGCCAGATGCACCACCCCTTCAACCCTAGAGAGACCGAAAGGTAGGGGCGCTGGCTAAGCTGGGTGTTGGAGCCCTCTACTGCTACTGTTGTGGGCAGCTACTTGTTACGCTCCAACGCACATGCAAGCGTACGCGGTCGTACAAGTAATATAGTGACCCTTTTTAAGAGCCGGATGTCAAACCCACAAGGACTGGACCAATTCAGCGATTTATCAAGTTCAAGTGTTAAAATTAACCTCCACAAGTGTTGATTATAGAAATTTTTGGGAAATTATAATTAAGTCTAAGGGTAATCACAAAATACTTGAGAAACAATATTAGGAGCAACTAGAGTTAAGGCCTAATACTCATGCAATGCTACAATTCTCAATGGTTCGAGTATGAAAACTTCAGTTGTTGTCTCACATAATTAAAATGCT